>MU731938.1:26369-40639 GCA_026770625.1 Nicotiana glauca
CTTGAAACCTCGTTATTTCTGGACCGTCGGATTGATGAGATCCAACGGTCATGATTAAAAGCAGGGAAACAAGGTCGTTTTGTTATCGAAGGGGCTAGACCGGGTGGTAATATTGGGCTGGTTCAAAGGTTGTCTCAGTTGGGCTTGCCGGTTAAATTAAAAGCTGGCCCAATGCAGGCTGGCCTGCTTCTCTTTTCTCTTTAATTCATTTCAACTAATTCTTTTCCTTTTGCTTGTTTTTTTCTTTTTTCTTTTATTTTATTTCTTTTTTTTTTTAATTTTGTTAAATACAAAATTAAAGCAGACCTGATTTAACTCTAAAATCAATTTTTAAAAATTAATTAAATTCTAATTTAAAAGAAAACTAAGAAAAAATCGAAAATTAAAAGTAAAAATGCAACAAGGACTATTTTTGTTATTTTCTCTTATTTTTGTAATGTTAATTAACTAGTAGAACTAAAAATATAAAAACAAAGGGTCCTAAGTGCAAATGCACTATTTTTTATATTTTTTATGAATTATATCAACTAAAAATGCACACAAAATGCAAGCAATCACAAGAATTTTGTAATTAATCCTAAAAAATAAAATAAATAAAGAAAAATTCTAATTTTGAGAATTCTATAGGAGTAATTTAAGCGAGACAAAAATTACGTGCTAACAGCTGCTTACGAAAGTCTCCCACCCCTTTGCTTCAAAGTTTAGAGTCCTCCTAAAATTCAGATTCCTGTTGTCAACCATGTTGGAGCGGTACCTGGGACTGCCAGGTATTTTGCCAATCACAGATGGGCTACCTGTCACGACCCAATTCCCAAACTGGTCATGATGGCGCCTCTCGTGAAGACAAGACCAGCCAATAGAACAACAATGCCTTATTTAACAATTAATAACTATAAATGAACAAATAATACGACTTATTAGCATTAATATCTTATATTTATCACTCAGCACAACCCGACCGGGATGTCAAAAGTCACGAGCATCTAAGGAGTAGGAACACTACTATAGGGCCAATAATTTATATAAATACAAGATAAAAATCGAAATTCAAAGATAAAGTGTGGTGCCGCGAACGCTGGTGGTCACCTTGCTCAACTACCATAGTAAGGCCTTCGGTCCGCTAATAACCCGCTACCGGGTGAACAATACCTGCAACTGCACGCGAGGTGCATGGAGTAAAGTGAGTACTTCCAACTCAGTCGTAATAAGAGTAAATAATAATTGAGCGGTAAGAAATCACGTATGAACACTCCATCATGCTATATAGGACAGTACAACCTTGTGAGAAAACATTAAAACTAGTAAAACCCTTTAGAATTATCTAGCTCAGTTAAAAACCTTTTTGAAAATATCTTTGCTTTTCTTTTTTTAACAGTTAAGCATATGAATGCGATGGCAAGTAGAGAAAGTCCGCATACAAATCAGCCCCTCGGGCACATCACTCTATTGACAAATAACACCAGGGTATCTGGTACATAGTGCAAGATATAGCATGGATGCCAATGATATGAGAGTGCTGAATGTCATGCCACGTAGTACAAACAGGAACCAATGCGTGAATGCAATGCAATACACATGACCGCTGTGGCATGCAGCCCGAGCCAACCATGTATATGATTTATCATCGACGGCGCTCACTGGGGGTGTGTACAGACTCCGGATGGGCTGCTACAGCCCAAGCACAATATCTTGGTCAGTCATTGTTACCTGACCGGTCAGCCATTGTTAACTGACCAATTTACATAATACAGTGCCATTGTTACCACTGTTTCAAGTCACATCATACAGTGTCATTGTTACCACTGTTTCAAGTCACATCATACAGTGTCATTGTTACCACTGTTTCAAGTCACTGCTGCGGCGCGGAGCCCGATCCATGCATAGTCCAGAAAACATTATAAGCCCCTTGGGCATTTATAAAACAGTAGTTCTCAGCCCGAAATAACATTTAAAATATCATTTGAGTTTTCAAAAATTATAAATACGGCTGATTTTACAAAATAGTATTTAAAAATCTTGGACTGAAACCAAATGACATGCAAGATATACAAAAACGGTAATCTCAATCTCGGAAGGATTCACATAGTTGACACGAAGCCCAAACATGGAAATCAGCCCAAATTATGATGATAACAAGTAGTTTCAGTCAAGTACGCAGTAAAATCAACAACCGGGATGGACCAAGTCACAATCCCAAATGGTGCTCTACCCCACGCTCATATCCGGCGTGCAAGTCACCTCAATACAGCACTATGATGTGCAAATCCGGGGTTTCAAACCCTCAGGATATCATTTACAAGTATTACTCACCTCGAACCGGTGAAATTCCTCGCTCGCAATGCCTTTGCCGCTCAAATTGGCCTCCACGCGCATCGAATCTAACCAAAATCAGAGCGAATACATTACAATAGGCTAAGGGGATATAACCCAATCAAAACAATCAAAATGTAGCAAAAATCCCTAAACTAACAAAACTCGAGCCCCGGGCCTGTTTCTCGAAAAATTACAAAACTCACATTACCGGATTTCTCGTCTCGCCACGAGTCCGTACATACCAAGAACTCCCAAATCCGAGCTCAAATGACCTATCAAATTCCAATTCGAAATATAAAAACTCAAGCCCTTGCTTTACCCCTTTTTGATGAATTTCAACCAATTTCCATGTTAAATTCAACATAATCTCGTGTATTTAGGCTAAGAAACTTACCTCCAATCGATCCCCCTTGAATCCCTCTTCAATTAGCTCTCCCAAGATCCAAAATCGCTCAACCATGGAGGAAAAATAACATATGTTCGCAGATGAAATATTATAAAAACAGGTCTGCCCAGGTGCAAATTTACCCTACGCGAACGCGGTCAACACCCCCGCATTTGCGATGACCAAAAATTGTTGACCAAAATTTAACTCTACGCGAACGCGGCTCCCAGCACACGGACGCGAACCAACAGAAACTCTAACTATGCAAACGCGTGCCTCTTTGATGCGAACGCGATGAACAAATTCACAAGGCCCTGATTTCCTTCTACGCGAACGTGTTACCTTACACACAAACGCGATGCTTCAGCTGCTAACACTATGCAAACGCGATTACCTATATGCGAGTGCGATGCACCAGGCCATCAACTCTATGCGAACGCGAGCCTTCCTTCGCGAACGCGAAGGCCAAAATAGGCCTGCACTGCTGCTGCATTTTCTGCTGCAAATTTCCAAGTTTAAACTCTCCGTTAGCTACCCGAAATCACCCCGAGGCCCCCCGGACCTCAACCAAAAATACCGATGCATCCCATAGCATCATTCGAACTTGTTCCAATCATCAAAACACATCAAACAACACTAAAATCATCAATTCACCTCGGATTCAAGCCTAAATTTCTTCAAAACTTTCGAAACTCACATTCAATCAAAAATCCAACCAAACGACGTCCGAATGATCTGAAATTTTGCACACATATCCAAAATCACCTAACAAAACTACAGAAACTCTCGGAATTCCATTCCGACCCTCTGATCAAAATCTCACCTATCAACCGGAATTCGCCAAAATTCTAACTTTGCCGATTTAAGCCTAATTCTACAACGGGCCTCCGAAATCAATTCCGATCGCACTCCTAAGTCAAAAATCACCTCCCGAAGCTAACCGAATCACCGGAAATCACATCCAAGCCCTATAACTCATAAGTCAATGTCCGATTGACTTTTCCAACTTAAGTCTTCCTTGAAGAGACTAAGTGTCTCATTTCTTATCAAAACCAATTCAAATCAACTCTCACATACCACATACCGATAACGAAACATGAAGAAGCAATAAACGGAGAAAACGGAGCAGTAACATATGAGACGACGGGTCGGGTCGTCACATCCTCCCCAACTTAAACAAACGCTCGTCCTCGAGCGTACCCAGAGTTGTCTTAGAAGCCAACCAATAGCTAACTGACCTTACCAAGCATATATTCGGGGTGATCCCATGTCACCCTATCTCTTATAAGTCCGACAACACAACATAGCTGAAATTCCACAGTCCCGCTAAACCATAAACCGTAGGACCACATTGCACTTTCCGAAAGCATACTCAAAATCAGAACCTCACGTCAATATTCAGAATAAACTCGAACTAGCTGTAATAAACCATGCCTGCAACCTCAGGTGAAATCATGCAATATATTACACAATCCAACACTCGAAATGATAGTCACTATTCACAACAGTTGCCCACAATACTCAGTTACCGATAGGAACCTCTTATTAGCTGAAGTCTTATTCCAACACTTTCATATACTGCCAAGGATAAATACAACATGCGATAAACCGTAACCATTCCTCAGATCATCCATACACGAAGCCACTTCCTTTTTTACTAATACCACAATAGGATTTCGGGCCAATCCTCGATATTATCCTTCTAACCAGCTGAAATCAAATCTGTTCGTATTCATTAATGACTCCAACGATCACCTCGAATTCAACGCACTACTCTGGTGATATGACACCTCATCACAGGCCTAAGCCACAACTTGCATAATCCTCGCACCAATGATGGGCGGTCTGAACTTACTCAAATCATGACAAATGACTCAAATGAAAGAGTTGTACCCCAAGCTCAACAGTACCATTACAATACAAAGTTGAGACCCTGTCTCACATCATTGAAATAGAGTACCTGAATCCTCCTCGAAAGGTTATAACTTCACGTGGCCTCGCCACAACGCGCGATCCTATCCAAACACTATTACACATGAAGCACCTCAAGTCACCATGCTCAAAATGGACAGCTACGTACAGATTGATGTCTGAAACCAAGCAATCCATCACACCAACGGTGAAGCAAGTAATATACACCATTCAATCCTAAAAGGACAGAACCGATGCACCATTCGCCGAGCAACACCCAATACGAACTTTCCTCAGAAACCAGGGAGCAAGGCATACAAAGTAACATATGGAAAAATATTCTCAACATCACACTGTTGCGGCGTGCAACCCGATCCAGATAACATACCCGTGGCGGTGTGCCACCCGATGCACACAAATATCTCACATAGGGAGATGCACATCAAGCCAAATTTGCTCATCATAACAAAATACCGAGTATCGGTCATAAGCATACTGAGTGCATAATGATATCTACATATAGTGTTGTAAGCCACAAAACTCAAACACAATCCGAAAATCATAACGCCTCACAGCACAGAAAAAGCAACTCATAGATCTCCCCAGATCACTACTTCAATAACGATCGAATCAACCTATCCTTTATCAATACAATTCAGGGCCAACCAAGCCAACTCAAGCTAAACACGTATCCAATTAGCTTACTAACAAAATCATTGCCAATAAGCCTGAAGCTGCTCCTTCCACTACTATAACTCATACTGGAGCTGTACGATACGGTGCCCGATGCCAAATAAATGCCGAATTCCACAATCTCGCCCAATGACATGCCCGGCCATAAGGAACGCATCCGAAAAAGTCCTTCATTACCGGAACTGAATCAATGGTAGAAACCTCTATACTGACACCCGTTACAAAGGTCCAATTAAGGAAATCAATCCTTCCCAGCCATCCGTTGGTCTTTGGAATACATACCATTCTGCTAGAACATAATCCGATGCACCTCGCCATGCAACCTGTGGCATTTTCCGACATAACTCATAGCACAATAGTCTAGAATAACCCAACACAGAGACAACCAGTCTACACCTTAATATCATACCCAGAATCTAATATCCAAGCAAAGAAAGATCCACTCGGGCTTCCAAATCCCAATAGCCGCTAACTGTACCAATACACACGATTCACAACCACTACTTATCCTGAACATGAGAACTCCCAATCTCCAACTCCATATAGCACATGAATCACTGTACCTGATCCCAAATTCCGCCGTATGAATACATATTACTTCTCAAGTACCCAATCATTCCACGAAAAGATATTCTTAAAATTCTCCTGTGCTATCAAACACACTCAGATATCAGCAGTCGATCTAGCAAGAAAGTGTCGCAATACTACTGAAGTATCATCATTCTAATCACATTACCCTTCTTTCGAGACATACACTCTCGTCAAATCACTTCCAATTAGCAGTACCATTTCCTTGATTACCTGAGGCTACCCGTTGCCTAGGAATTTTATGAACTTCTTTTCAGAACTGAACTGTAACTCATCTAGCCAAGACCTTCCGTCAATCCTATATAGAAGAAGAATCATTACATATTCCATGCTTCACTTACCCATAGAAAATATATACATCTCTGAACCACGGTAAAACTCAACAAGAGCTTTGACCCAATTCCATCTATCAAATTTCCTTTCTGATTCGTCATCAACTTGATATTTCTCCCTCGCTGTAGCATCACAATGTCTCCATCCAGGCCTATCACACGAGACTCGAACATAAGACCACACTGTCTAAGACCCATAGACCACCGAATACTCTCTCAGTTGTTCACAGAAATATCACTTTCCAGAATACTTTACCCCCGAAGAACTTCCTGCGAATCTGAAATTCGTTACCATTACTTTCCAGATAGTGATACATAGAATCCCATAATTAACATAAAATACCACAAGTCTTGATCTTTTCTAATGAAAACACAGTCCCTAGCCATATACACAACCTTAAGACACCTGATTATTACATGCCAAATCTTGAACACAATAAAACCATTCTCGAGAGTTATCCACTCTTACACAACTGTAAATTATTTGACTTAACAAACAGAACTACTCGTGCCTCATTAGCACTCTGACACCGCAGAACATGATCTCATACCAATACAACCATCTTCCTTCTCTATACATGGAGCATTCTTTACCAGCAACAACTAAAGACATTATATTATTTTCACACATCTACGAAGCATCGTATAACCTTTATCAAAATTTTCCTTCACACGTGCCATCCTCGGCTCAATTTCTGCAACCAGAACTGATTCGCCAATATACCTCAAAACGGAACCAACATTGCACACAAGCGTGCGATCAGCTAATCAATAACAACCTCCCCAAGTTGGTCCGAAGCCATATATCAGGACACACTCAATAGCCCATAATACTTTTACTCTAATGATGCCACAATATCATAGTGAGATTAAACACACATCATCTACAAGTTTGTGAAAACACAGATCATCTAGTACTATAATCCTCTGCAAACCTCGCATTCATCTCCACATCAGTTGAGTCCACTCTCTGAAGCGACCCAATTTTTTTTCCAGATTACAACACGTACCTTTCAATTACACATGAGATCTTCTAACAATATAAATAAGAATCGTACCCTTAAAGAACACTCCGCAGGAGATAACCCACCTGCTTCGCCTTAATTTAGTATTTCAGCACATCTTCCACCATCATATACATAACACAACCATTTTAGTCTTCCTGAGTCTGAACTCATTACGCCACAAGTATTGCAATTAACTTCCAACTAGGAGATACGAAAATATTCTTCACGCGCCCATAATTCGGACTACATATCAAGACACAATAGGAATCGAATCACATAACAGTCCATCTACTATCCTGCAGACTTCTTCGTCATTACCAAGTCATATAGAAACATTACACAGTACCAACATACTCATTACGTAGCTATCCAGCCTCCATTCCCACAATTAGGGATAATACTGAACATATAAGTTCATAACACCAGCTCACAAAATCAGCACCTTGGTGCTCAAGCCATAAGCAAAGATCCAGCCTCAAGCCCTCCAGACTGGCCCAACATCAAACTCACGGAGATTACATCTCGCCTCCCTCCATCGGGGAATCTCAAGTCATTAAGTCACATATATTACTGAGCGCTCACGTGCGCATACAGATTTGTGGAAGGAATTTCAAGAGTTATATCTTAAGCTGAATCAAGTACGCACGATAAGAATTCCAAGAAAGTAAAGTTTTCCTAAAGGTTCTGCAGCCTCTCGAGGATAAATACAGACGTCTCCATACCGATCCGCGAGACTCTACTAAACCTGCTCATGACTCGTGAGACCTAGTAAGCTAGGCTCTGATACCAACTTGTCACGACCCAATTCCCAAACCCGATCGTGATGGCGCATCTCGTGAAGTCAAGGCCAGCCAACAGAACAACAATGCCTTATTTAACAATTAATAACTATAAATGAACAATACTTATTAGCATTAATATCTGATATTTATCACTCAGCACAACCCGACCGGGGTGTCACAAGTCACGAGCATCTAAGGAGTAGGAACACTACTATAGGGCCAATAATTTATATATATACAAGATAAAAACCGAAACTCAAAGATGAAGTACGGTGCCGCGAACGCTGGCGGTCACCTTGCTCAACTACCATAGTAAGGCCTTCGGTCCGCTAATAACCCGCTACCAGGTGAACAATACCTGCAACTGCACACGAGGTGCAAGGAGTAAAGTGAGTACTTCCAACTCAGTGGTAATAAGAGTAAATAATAACTGAGCGGTAAGAAATCACGTAAGAACACTGCATCATGCTATATAGGACAGTACAACCTTGTGAGAAAAGAGTAAAACCAGGAAAACCCTTTAGAATTATCTAGCTCAGTTAAAAACCTTTTTGAAAATATCTTTGCTTTTCTTTTTTTAACAATTAAGCATATGAATGCGATGTCAAGTAGAGCAAGTCTGCACACAAATCAGCCCCTCGGGCACAACACTCTATTCACAAATAACACCAGGGTATCTGGTACACAGTGCAAAATATAGCATGGATGCTAATGATATGAGAGTGCTGAATGTCATGCCACGTAGTACAAACATGAACTAATGCGTGAATGCAATGCAAGGCATATGACCTCTTTGGCGTGCAGCCCGAGCCAACCATGCATATTATTTATCGTCGACGGCGATCACTGGGGGTGTGTACAGACTCCGGAGGGGCTCCTACAGCCCAAGCACAATATCTTGGCCAGTCATTGTTACCTGACTGGTCAGCCATTGTTACCTGACCAATTTACATCATGTAGTGCCATTGTTACCACTGTTTCAAGTCACTTCATACAGTGTCATTGTTACTACTATTTCAAGTCACATTATACAGTGTCATTGTTACCACTGTTTCAAGTCATTGTTGCGGCGCGCAGCCCGATCCATGCACAGTCCAGAAAATATTATAAGCCGCTTGGGCATTTATAAAACAGTAGTTCTCATGCCGAAATAATATTTAAAATATCATTTGAGTTTTTAAAAATTAGAAAAACGGCTGATTTTACAAAACAACATTTAAAAATTTTGGACTGAAACCAAATGACATGCAAGATATACAAAAACGGTAATCTCAATCCCCGAAGGATTCACATAGTTGGCACGAAGCCCAAACATGGCAATCAGCCCAAATTATGATGATAACAAGTAGTTTCAGTCAAGTACGCAGTAAAATCAACAACCGAGACGGACCAAGTCACAATCCCAAATGGTGCTCTGCCCCACGCTCATATCCAGCGTGCAAGTCACCTCAATACAGCACTATGATGTGCAAATTCGGGTTTTCAAACCCTCAGGATATCATTTACAAGTATTACTCACCTCGAACCGGTGAAATTCCTCGCTCGCGATGACTTTACCCCTCAAATTGGCCTCCACGCGCGTCGAATCTAACCAAAATCAGAGCGAATACTTTACAATAGGCTAAGGGGATATAACCCAATCGAAAATAATCGAAATGTAGCAAAAATCCCGAAACTAACAAAACCCTAGCCCCGGGCCCGCTTCCTGAAAAATTACAAAACTCACATTACCGGATTCATCATCTCGCCACAAGTCCGTACATACCAAGAACTACTAAATCTGAGCTCAAATGACCTCTCAAATTCCAATTCGAAATATAAAAACTCAAGCCCTAGCTTTACCCCTTTTTCATGAATTTCAACCAATTTCCATGTCAAATCTAACATAATCTCGTGTATTTAGGCTAAGAAACTTACCTCCAATCGATCCCCCTTGAATCCCTCTTCAATTAGCTCTCCCAGGCTCAAAAATCGCTCAACCATGGAGGAAAAATAACATAGGTTCGCAGATGAAATATTATAAAAACAGGTCTGCCCAGGTGAAAATTTACCCTACGCAAACGCGGTCAACACCCCCGCGTTTGCGATGACCAAAAATTGTTGACCAAAATTTAACTCTATGCGAACGCGGCTCCCAGCACGCGAACGCGAACCAACAGAAACTCTAACTACGCGAACGCGTGCCTCTTTGATGCGAACGCGCTGAACAAATTCACAAGGCCCTGATTTCCTTCTACGCGAACGCGTTACCTCCCACGCGAACACGATGCTTCAGCTGCTAACACTATGCGAATGCGATTACCTATACGCGAACGTGATGCACCTGGCCATCAACTCTATGCGAACGCGAGTCTTCCTTCGCGAACTCGAAGGCCAAAATAGGCCTGCACTGCTGCTGCATTTTTTGCTGCAAATTTCCAAGTATAAACTCTCCGTTAGCTGCCCGAAATCACCCCGAGGCCCACGGGACCTCAATCAAAAATACCAACGCATCCCATAATATCATTTGAACTTGTTCCAATCATCAAAACACATCAAACAACACTAAAATCATCAATTCACCTCGGATTCAAGCCTAAGTTTCTTCAAGACTTCCGAAACTCACATTCAATCAAAAATCCAACCAAACGATGTCCGAATGACCTGAAATTTTGCACACATATCCAAAGTCACCTAACGAAACTATAGAAACTCTCGAAATTCCATTCCGACTCTCGGATGAAAATCTCACCTATCAACCGAAATTTGCCAAAATTCTAACTTTGCCAATTTAAGCCTAATTCTACACCGGGCCTCCGAAATCAATTCCGATCGCACTCCTAAGTCACAAATCACCTCCCGAAGCTAACCGAATCATCAGAAATCACATCCAAGCCCTATAACTCATAAGTCAACGTCCGGTTGACTTTTCCAACTTAAGCCTTCCTTGAAGAGACTAAATGTCTCATGTCTTATCAAAACCAATCCAAATCAACTCTCACACACCACATACCGATAACGAAATATGAAGAAGCAATGAACGGAGAAAACAGAGCAGTAACACATAAGACGACGGGTCAGGTCGTCACACTACCTCGTCCAATGCCACCTTTTCTAAATACAAAGATTCATCTTCCTCCAGAAAGCCTAAGAAGTCATTGATTGTCTTCCCATCGAACTTCACTGTCAAAATTCCACACCATAGTCACTTTAATGCCCTTTTTTATGTGAGCAGCATTAGTGTAGAACTCCTTGACTAAGTTCTCATTTGCATCCACAACGTTGACTATGAAATAATCCCAGCCCTCTCTCTCTCTGAATTGCCTATGCACATTACGGTTGTGAGGTAGAAGGTCCCTCGTAATGAATTTTTGCTAAAGTATCAACTTCCTCTCGGGCCACCATTCTCTGAACTTTTGGTATGCCAATTCACTGACAAACCTATCTTGCCAAGCCTCCGGTTTCCTAGTTCTTTCCACCCCTCCTACTTAGGGCTCACTCTCTCCTTCTTTTTCTTTTACGGGATCCTCACCGGGTGTTGAAGCTGTAGGTGAGGTAGAAGAGGCACTGTTACCGCTCTCAGCTGATCCCTCAGACGACTCAGAAGAAATTAGAACTGAAGCTTGAGCAGTGGGAGAGCCCGAAGGTGTATCTCTCAATCTATGCCTCTCCGGCCAGTCAGGAACATACTCCAGCACTGAATCAGAGTCAGATGCCTCCCGGGAGGGCAAATACTCACTTTCCTCTGAATGGAAAGCAGCTCTATCAGCAGCCTTTATTGACCTTCTAGTGTCCTCAATTGCCTGCCGAATTTGGGGGGTCAATCTGATCATACCTCGTCCCCTACCCTGGGAGGACTCTCCTTTTCCCTTTTGTTTTTCACTACCACCTTGTGATTTTACCATTTTCTGTAAGTGAAATTCAGTTAACGCTTGTTATTCTCACAATATCAGAAGAATCAGTGAAGATTATGCATGAAAGCAACTCACTGTGGATCGCATAAAAAGCAGTACAGCCGCAAATGCACACCGCAGACCGCACAAAATGGTACTGCGGTCCGCAATGAGGTGGGGTTCAGAATACTGACTCAATGAATAAAGGCAATGCGACCGCGGACCGCAAAAAATCGACCGCGTCCGCGGTCCTCCAAATCACAGTCTCTGACGTTTCCCACCGCGAACCGCGGAAAAATCATCGTTGCATACATGTGATTTTTGACCCTCCCCAAGATTTTCCATATTTTAGAATGTAAATATTTAATTTAGGCCTAATTTAGCTATTTTAACTAATTTTTACTCTTTTACTTTATTTTATTACAAGAAAAATAAAATTTACAAAAATTATTCCATTAATGTTTGTAGTCATTTTTAATCTTGAAAAATACTAACAAAAAAAAAAAAATAGTACGGTTAGTCTTATTTTAATATTTATTTTACTTAAGTATGAATTAATTAATAAGTGAGATCGCTTTTTTAATCTCGTTCACAGGGAAAGAATAAAACTTGGGCTCGAGCAACCCATTTTTAGGCCTACTTTTGGACCTAGCCCATAATTCCCAAACCCATAATTCCTAGGCCCATACCCCTAACCTAATCCCTACCCCTATATAATAGTACCTAATCCCTAAATGGACCTAGGCCTAAAAATACACAATCAGCCATTTTCTACACAAAATTTAAACACCTTAGCAGCTGAAATATACAGAGAGAATAACGCCTAAAGGTTGCGCCGCAATTGAGCAAAGCCAAAAAAAAAATGCCCCACCCCCATGAATTGCATCTTTTTCATTTTTACACACCCCATCAGCTTCTCCTTCTTAAACAAAAGAAAAAATCGCAGACCTAAGCAACCATGACACTCCATTTCAGAACATCAGTAGCGTCGGAGAAACCATCCAAACACCCCTTGTCTTCTTAATGCCAAAAGTGATGGATTGCATATAGGTGTTCATAACACGCAACAGAGGACAATAACAATCCTACAGATCTTTTTATGTTTAAAATTTATTTACATGTCAATAGATCGGATCTAAGACGTATCTGGTGAAGAAAGTCTCGTTTCAAATTCTTCGATAGTGCGAAGACTCTATGCGTATCCACACCGAGACCGAACCTTGCTATCAACTCTTTGATCAATGAAACATGCGAACAAATTGAACGAAGAATATTGTGTTGAAATTTTTCTCAAAAATCTCAACTCAAATTAGAAGAATAAGAAACACTCTCTTGTAATTGTATTTTCTCTCTTGGCTTTGTATTGCACTCTCACTTTCACAAAGTGGGTTTTCTTCTCACAGAAAAATTATAGAGAAAACTTCATTTATGGCCATTTGGCACTAACTTAAGACGGCCGCTAGCCCATTATATTTGATTGTAAGTTATAGCCGAAAACTTATTACATTGGCTACACAAAAAAAAAAAGCGCTGACCCATTTGATCAACTCTTCAAATTTTAAAGTAGAGTTTTTAATATATTCTGATTTACTACTCTTCATTATTTCACCACCACAAATTATGAAATTTTTAAAAATAAATTAATTTTCTTATTTAACTCCATTTGATTTGCAGGATTTAGTCGACAACTGAAAACTATTTCAAAGTCGATATTACTTCTTTTTTAATAACTGAAGAACTAGAGAAATGATATGAAAATTTCATATAAATAAAACCAAAAGCACCACCTTACGGTGAAATGAGCAAGTTTTAATCTCTCTCTCTCTCTCTCTCTCTCCTTTTTTCTTCTAAAGGCTTCGTCTTTATATTTCTCCAATCTGAATAAGTGTCACATTTTGCTTTTTAAGGTCAAGTTTGACCATTTTGAATTCTTCTCCTATTTTATGGATAAAAATTAAAAGGTATAAAATACTCTTTTAATATTCATCAGATAAATACCCAGTTTTCATATTACGAATAATGAGGTCCTTAAATTTACTAACACTTACAATTAGAAAGAAGAAATTTATGCTTGTTTAATAGAAACTAAAAGAATAGCAAAAAAATTAAATAAAAAAAAATAATTAAAGTAACATGAGTTTTGTGAGTTGTGGTTCAATAAAATTATTTAATCTATTTGTGAGGTGGACCTATTGTTTTGTTCATTACTATTCTTTGATTTTTGTTTTAATAGAAATGTCAGCAGGTTCTTAATTATAAATTTTTATACAAAATAGTCTACACATGTTGGATAGATAAAGTTAAGGTAAAAGAATAATATATATACACTTTTATACATCATACAACAGTCTATACACGTTGGTGACACATAATTCAATTAAAATAGG
>MU731939.1:0-11715 GCA_026770625.1 Nicotiana glauca
AAATGGTAAACTTGATTGTGCCTGTGTGGCTTGCATGCATATATAACTGGACTGATTGTGGACCGGGCTGCATGCTGTAGTGAATGCTACTATGTCATTGCGCTTGGGCTATAGGAGTCCCTCCAGAGTCTGAACCCCCACAGTGAGCGCGGGTACCCAAATGGATCGGGTTGTACGCCTCAGCGGTCATGTGCATTGCATTGCATTCATGCATTTATATCTATTTGTCTATCTGTCATTGATTATTGTTGTTTCATCGTTTAGTGTGCTAAGTGGTTAGTTTCAGCTTTGCATTGTGGTATTTCAGGATTTCTTATTTTCAGTCATTATATATGTCTATTACCACTGAGTTGGAAATACTCACTTTACTCCCTGCACCATGTGTGCAGATTCAGGTGTCCCGGAGACTTAGCTGAGCAGTCGCTGTCTTCCAGAGTTTTATCAGAGTTGTCGAGGTAGCTGCCTGACGTTCTCAGAACCTGACTTCTCCCTTTTATTCAGTTTTATTTTCGCATTCCAGACTTATGTATTTTCAAATATTTGTTACTCCGTTGTTTAAAGGCTCTAGACTTGTGACCCCAGATTCTGTTGGGAGTGTTTCTTCGGTTATTTCGGTCTGTTACAAAATGTTTTTATTATAAACATCGGCTGATTATTTTTAAACTGTTAAATTTCCTTAAATTGTCGGTAAAGAGTTATCAGGTTGGGTTCGTGAGTGATAATTGGTCAGGCTTACCTAGCTATATGGTTGGGCGCCATCACGACCGGGTTTGGGTCGTGACAAGTTGGTATCAGAGCCTAGGTTACTAGGCCTCACGAGTCATGAGCCAGTTAGTAAAGTCTCGCGGATCCGTACATAGACGTTCGTATCTATCCTTGGGAGGCTACAGAACCTTTAGGAAATACTCCACTTTCTTGAAATTCTTGTCGTGCGACTTTGTTGGTCCGAGAACTAAATTTTTGTATTTTATTCTCTCGCAGATGGCGAGAACTCGTGCTACCGGACGTGGCGGACGACCACCTTTAGCACCCGCTAGTGGCCGTGGTCGCGGTCGTGGTCGAGGCAGACCAGTGAGGGCAGCACCTGCAGACCCACCAGCTGCCCAGGTTCAGGACTAGCCTCCAGCTGTAGATGCTCCAGCAGCACCTGTTCAGGCACCGGCGGTGCCCATTGTGATTCCTGGTCTTCAGGAGGCTTTGGCTCAGATCTTATCCACCTGCACTGACCTGGCTCAGGCCGTATCAGCCACTACCGCAGCAGCTACTTCTTAGACCGGGGGTGGTTAGAGACCCCCGCTGCTCGTACACCCGAGCAGGGTGTCCAAAGATTGCAGACACTGGGAGTTGCCCCAGTTGCACCAATCGCCCTAGTTGCACCAGTTGCCCCAATCGCACCAGCTCCATATTTTGTGGTCCCGGCTATGCCAGATGACGAGCAGCGTCGACTGGAGAGGTTCGGTAGGCCCCAGCCTCCGACGTTCAGTGGTACAGAGGGCGAGGATGCCTAGGGATTTCTGGACAAGTGTCAGCGTATGCTTCGCACTACAGGGATATTGGAGATGAGTGGAGTAGCTTTTACTACTTTCCAGTTCTCAGGGCCTGCATTTACTTGGTGGGAGGAGTTTGAGAGGCGTAGGCCTGTTGGAGCAGCGCCCCTTACATGGCAACAGTTCTCCGCTCTCTTTCTGGAGAAGTATGTACCGCAGTCTCGCAGGGAGGAGCTGCGTCGTCAGTTTGAGTGGTTGGTTCAGAGGGACATGACTGTGACCCAATATGAGTAGAAGTTTACGCAGCTAGCTCGGCATGCTACTTGGATGATCCCGACTGATCAGGAGAGGATTAGGAGGTTCGTAGATGGTCTGAACTATCCTATTCGCATTTTGATGACTAGAGAGAGGGTTGTGGCCGCCTCGTTTGAGGAGGTAGTTGATATGGCTCCTCAGATTGAGACAGATCGTCGTCGGGAGCATGAGGAGAGGGAGGCCAAGAGGCCTCGAGGTTCAGGTAGTTTCAGCGGTGCTCCGTCTAGGGGCCAGTTCTAGCGCAGCCGAGGTCGTTCCTTCAGACCTCCTCAGTCAGGTCGCACAGAGTCCAGTGGGGCTTCTTCGGGCCATGGTCACCAGGGTTATCAGCAGGGCCAGTCTTCACTTAGCGCCCTTCCAGCTCAGAGTACTACTCCTGCTTTTTCAGCCCAGGGTTCATCTGCATCGAAGGGTTCCCTTCAGTCCCCTTCTCCAGCTCCAGGTTGTTGCTACGAGTGTGGTGAGTTGGGTCATATGAGGAGACAGTGTACTCGGCTCCGTGGTAGACAGTCCCAGCAGAGGGATCAGCCCTCATCTTCTGCTCCTGTTTCTTCAGCACCCACCCAGTCAGCTAGGAGTGGGGGCTAGGTAGCCAGAGGTCGCCCCAGGGGTGAAGACCGAACTGGCAGTGGTCAGGCTCGATTCTATGCTCTTCTAGATAAGAGGGATGCCATTGCATCAGATGCTGTCATCACAGGTATTATCTCAGTCTGCCACAGGGATGCTTCTGTCTTATTTGGTCCTGGATCTACCTATTCCTATGTATCTTCACATTTTGCTCATCATTTGGGTACGACCCGTGGTTGTCTTGCCTTGACTGTGCATGTATCTACCATGGTGGGCGATACTATTATTGTGGATCACGTATATCGATCTTGTCTTGTTAGTGTTGGGGGTCTGGAGACCCGAGTTGATTTGTTGTTGTTGGGTATGGTAGACTTTGATGTGATTCTGGGTATGGATTGGCTATCTCCGTACCATGCTATTCTGGACTGTCATGCCAAGACAGTTACGTTGGCCATTCTGGGTATTCCAAGGATTGAGTGGCGAGGTTAGACCGACTATGTTCCCAGCAGGGTGATTTCCTTCTTAAAGGCACAGCGGATGGTTGGGAAAGGATGTTTATCATATTTAGCATTTGTGAGATATGTTGAAGCTGAGAATCCTAGTATTGATTCTGTGCCCGTTGTGAGAGAGTTTCCAGATGTGTTTCCAGCAGACTTACCGGGCATGCCGCCGGACAGGGACATTGATTTCGGTATTGATCTGGTGCCGGGCACTCAGCCCATCTCTATTCCTCCCTATTGTATGGCACCAGCAGAGCTAAAGGACTTGAAGGATCAGCTTCAGGAACTCCTAGAAAAGGGGTTCATTTGCCCGAGTGTGTCACCGTGGGGTGCACCGGTCTTATTTGTAAAGAAGAATAATGGTACAATGAGAATGTGCATTGATTACAGACAGTTGAACAAGGTGACAGTGAAGAACAAGTACCCACTACCCCGTACTGAGGATTTGTTTGATCAGCTTCAGGGAGCAAAGGTATTCTCTAAGATTGACCTCCGATCAGGCTATCACCTGCTGAAGATTAGGGATTCAGACATTATGAAGACGGCTTTCAGGACGAGATATGGGCACTATGAGTTTCTGTTTATGTCATTTGGGCTGACTAATGCCCCAGCCGCATTCATGCACTTGATGAACAGTGTATTTCATCCGTATCTAGATTCATTTGTGATCGTGTTTATTAACGATATTCTGGTGTACTCACGTAGCCAGGAGGAGCACGCACAACACTTGAGGGTGGCATTGCAGAGATTGAGAAAGGAGAAGCTTTATGCAAAGTTCTACAAACGTGAGTTCTGGCTTAGTTCCGTGGCTTTTTTGGGACACGTGGTGTCTAGTGATAGTATTCAGGTTGACCCAAAGAAGATTGAGGCGGCGCAGAGTTGGCCCAGGCCGTCCTCAGCTACTGAGATTCAGAGTTTCCTCGGTTTGGCGGGTTATTACCACAGGTTCGTTCAGGGTTTTTCATCTATTGCTTCGCCTTTGACGAAGTTGACGCAGAAGAATGCTCCATTTGTGTGGTCGGATGAGTGCGAGGAGAGCTTCCAGAAGCTCAAGTCAGCTTTGACCACAGCTCCGGTACTAGTATTGCCATCAGCTTCAGGTTCTTATACGGTGTATTGTGATGCTTCGAGAGTTGGGATTGGTTGTGTATTGATGTAGGAGGGTAGAGTTATTGCTTATGCTTCTCGTCAGTTAAAGCCCCATGAAAAGAACTACCATATTCATGACTTAGAGTTGGCTGCTATAGTTCATGCCTTGACGATTTGGAGGCACTATCTATATGGCGTATCTTGTGAGGTGTTCACTGACCAACGCAGTCTTCAGCACTTGTTTAAGCAGAAGGATCTTAATTTGAGGCAACGGAGATGGCTTGAGTTACTCAAGGACTTTGATATTACCATTTTGTATCATCCGGGGAAGGCCAATGTAGTGGCCGATGCTTTGAGCCGAAAGGCAATCAGTATGGGTAGTTTGGCATACATTCTAGTTGGGGAGAGGCCCTTTGCAGTTGACGTTCAGGCCTTGGCCAATCGGATGATGAGGTTAGATATTTCTAAGCCCAGTCGGGTGTTGGCTTGTGTGGTTTCCCGATCTTCTTTGTATGACCGCATTAGGGAGCGCCAGTATGATGACCCGCATTTGCTTGTCCTGAAGGACAGGGTCCAACATGATGATGCTAGAGATGTGACTATTAGGGATGATGGTGTGTTGCGGATGCAGGGCCGAATTTGTGTGCCCAATGTGGACGGGCTTCGGGAGTTGATATTGGAGGAGTCCCATAGCTCGCGGTATTCTATTCATCCAGGTGCCGCAAATATGTACTAGGATTTTAGACAGCATTACTGGTGGAGGAGGATGAAAAATGATATTATGAGTTATGTGGCTC
The DNA here is from genome assembly GCA_026770625.1 of Nicotiana glauca. Lineage (NCBI taxonomy): Eukaryota > Viridiplantae > Streptophyta > Magnoliopsida > Solanales > Solanaceae > Nicotiana > Nicotiana glauca. The sequence goes on from MU731939.1 coordinate 4,756, forward strand.
GGTGTCTCAATTGTCAGCAGGTCAAATATGAATATCAGAGACCCGGTGGTGTACTGCAGCGAATGGATATTCCGGAGTGGAAATATGAGAAGATTACTATAGACTTATGAGTGGTCTCCCTCGGACAGCAAGGAAGTTTGATTCAGGTTGGGTGATTGTGGATCGGCTGACCAAGTCTGCGCACTTCATTCCTGTATGTACTACTTATTCTTCGGAGCAGCTAGCAGAGATTTTCATCAGAGAGATAGTACGGTTGCATGGGATCCCAGTTTCTATTATATTAGATAGGGGTACTCAGTTTACCTCTCAGTTCTTGAGGACGTTTCAGCGAGAGTTGGGTTCACAGGTAGAGTTGAGCACAACGTTTCATCCTCAGACGGACGGGCAGTCCGAGCGTACCATTTAGATATTGGAGGACATGTTGTGTGCCTGTGTTATTGACTTAGGAGGTTCTTGGGCTGATTACTTGCCTCTTGCAGAGTTTGCTTACAACAAAAGCTATCAGTCCAGCATTCAGATGGCACCGTATGAGGCCTTATATGGGAGACGGTGTAGATCTTCGGTTGGTTGGTTAGAGCCCAGCGAGGCTAGGTTGTTGGGGACATAGTTGGTCCAGGATGCCTTAGATAAGGTCAAGGTGATTCAGGAGAGACTTCGCACAGCCCAGTCGCATCAGAAGAGTTATACGGACCGGAAGGTTCGAGATGTATCTTATTCGGTGGGCGAGAAGGTCTTGTTGAATGTTTCGCCTATGAAAGGCGTTATGAGGTTTGGAAAGAAAGGGAAGCTGAGTCCACGGTTCATTGGACCTTTTGAGATACTTAGGAGGATTGGGGAGGTGGCCTATATGCTTGCCTTGCCACCCAGCTTGTCGGGAGTTCACCCGGTATTCCATGTTTCTATGCTCCGGAAGTATGTTGGGGACTCGTATCATGTGTTAGACTTCAGCACGATCCAGTTGGATGAGGACTTGACCTACGATGTGGAGCCAGTAGCTATCTTGGGTCGTCAGGTTCGAAAATTGAAATCAAAGGACATAGCTTCGGTGAAGGTGCAATGGAAAGGTCGGCCCGTGGAAGAGGCCACTTGGGAGACCGAGCAGGAGATGCGGAGCAGATATCCTCACTTATTCGAGACTCCAGGTATGTTTTTTGACCCACTTGAGGACGAGCGTTTGTTTTAGTTGGGGAGGATGTGATGACCCGGACCGTCGTCACGTGAGTTACCGCCCCGTTTCCCCCATATTATGCTTCACTATGATTCAATATCAGTATTTGAGTTGGTTGAATAGAATTGGATTGGTTTTAGTTGGAAATGAGACACTTAGTCTCTTAAAGGGGAGTTTGTTTTGGAAAGTCAACTGGAAGTTGACTATTTAGTTAGAGGACTCGGATGGGAATTCTGATGATTCGGTTAGCTTCAGGGGATGATTTGTGACTTAGGAGGGCAATCGGAATTGAATTCGGAGGTCCGCTGTAGAATTAGGCTTGAATTGGCTAAGTTTGAATTTTGGCAAATTCCGGTGGGTAGGTGAGATTTTGATCCGAGGGTCGGAATGGAATTCTGAGAATTGCAGTAGCTCCGTTAGGTGATTTTGGATATGTCTGCAAATTTTCAGGTCATTCATACATCGTTTGGTCTGGTTTTTGATTGAATGCGCATTGCGGAAGTTTTTATGAAAACTAGGCTCGAATCCGATGTATTTATTGGTTTTAGCATTGTTTGACGTGTTTTGAGGATTGGAACAAGTTTGAATAAGGTTATAGGATGTGTTGGTGCTTTTGGTTGAGGTCCCGAGGGCCTCGGTGTGATTTCGGGTGGTTAAACGGGAATTTTGGAAGGATGTTGCAGGTCTGAAACTTCTGCCTTCTGTTGTTTCCGCATCTGCGGAAAAGGAGCCGCAGAAGCGGTTCCGCAGATGCGGTGGGATGGCCGCATAAGCGGTCAGGCGTAGCCCAGGGCAATTCCGCATAAGCGGATTAGGGGGTCGCTTCAGCAGTTCCGCTTAAGCGGATAATACACCGCAGAAGCGGTCGATGGAGGACCGAAAAAGCGGATACTGAGTCGCATAAGCGGTCCCACAAATTTTTAAGTGAGACCGCATAAGCGGTCAATTTGTCGCATAAGCGGTACCGCAGGTTCGGTTAAATGACCGTAGAAGCGGAAATCGGGCCTGTGTTTAATAAACAATGTTCGCGAATTTCAGAAGTTAAGAAAATATTTGGGACTTCGACTAGGGTTGTTCTTGGGCGATTTTGAGGAGAAATCGAAGCAACTTCATCAGGTAAGAACTATTAGCCTCGGAATATGTTATTTTGGTGTAAAAACATTGATTAATCACTGAATTTCAAGGATTTAAAGGTTGAAAATGGAGGTTAGGGCTTGAAAACTCAAGAGAGTTTAAATATGAGTTTGGAGGAGCAAACGAACTCCGATTTTTGTAAATTTGATATGTATAGACTCGTGGCGAGACGAGGATTATAGTGATGTAAATTTCAGAATTTTTCGAGAAGTAGGTTCGGGGCTCGGGTTTTTCCAACTTCGTTATTTTTAGTATTTTTCGAGTAATTTCGATTGGGTTATGTTTCTTTAGCATATAGTAATATATTCGTTGTGGTTTTGACTAGATTCGACGTGCGAGGAGGTCGATTCAAGAGGAAAGGGCACTGCCGACTAGTCTACGACCGGTTTGAGGTGAGTAATAGATGTAGATATTGACCTGAGGGTTTGAAACCCCGGTATCTCACACTGTGACACTGTATTGAGGCGAGACACGTACTCTACGGTAAGTGCGGGGTCTTTTGTGGGCGGGACTATGGCTTAGTCCGTCCGAGTGATGACTATACTGTGTTATTGACTAGAAATTGGCCGGTAAACATCCTACTTGGATTGTTATAAACATTTTTGGGATGCATGCCATCTATTTGGATCCCTTAGGGATTATTAACATTGTTGTCATGAAATTGAGCATGTTTCCATGATATCAGTCGTGAGTTAAGTACTGTCCAGAAATTATTAGCAATCTTTTAAGGTTTTAAATCACTTCAACTATAATACCTGTTAAAAATGGAACCGAAAATGGTAAACTTGATTGTGCCCGTGTGGCTTGCATGCATATATAACTGGACTGATTGTGGATCGGGCTGCACGCCGCAGCGAATGCTACTATGTCATTGCGCTTGGGCTGTAGGATCCCCTCCCGAGTCTGAACCCCCACAGTGAGCGCGGGTATCCAAATGGATCGGGTTGTACTCCGCCGCGGTCATGTGCATTGCATTGCATTCATGCATTGATATCTATTTGTCTATCTGTCATTGATTATTGTTGTTTCATCATTTAGTGTTCTAAGTGGTTAGTTTCAGCTTTGCATTGTGGTATTTGGGGATTTCTTATTTTCAGTCATTATATATGCCTATTACCACTGAGTTGGAAGTACTCACTTTACTCCCTGCACCATGTGTGCAGATTCAGGTGTCCCGTAGACTTAGCTGAGCAGTCGCTGTCTTCCAGAGTTTTATCAGAGTTGTCGAGGTAGCTGCCTGACGTTCGCAGGACCCGACTTCTCCCTTTTATTCAGTTTTATTTCCGCATTCTAGACTTATGTATTTTCGAATATTTGTTACTCCGTTGTTTAGAGGCTCTAGATTTGTGACCCCAGATTCTGTTAGGAGTGTTTCTTCGGTTATTTCGGTCTGTTACGAAATGTTTTTATTATAAACATCGACTGATTATTTTTAAACTGTTAAATTTCCTTAAATTGTCGGTAAAGAGATATCAGGTTGGGTTCGTGAGTGATAATTGGTCAGGCTTGCCTAGCTATATGGTTGGGCGCCATCACGACCGGGTTTGGGTTGTGACAATGTTTCCCCCTCCATATTGTTAGTTGTTTGGTATTTCGTTTTCGTTGTATATTTATAACTGCACAGGTTTATGTGGTGTCCAGTCTAGCCTCGTCACTACTTCCCCGGGGTTAGGCTAGACACTTACCAGCACATGGGGTCGGTTGCGCTGATGCTACACTTCTGTGCATCTTTGCACAGGTCCAGGTTTGGAGGAGCAGCAGCAGCAGCAGTAGTACGGGAGCAGGATTTCATCATCACGAGACTGAGGTAGCCTTGCAGGCGTCCGCAGGCCCGGTGTCTCTTCTCTATGCTTTTAATATTTGACTGTTGCCTCATTTTTTCGAGATAGACAGCTGTTATATTTCTTCCAGACCTTTGTATTTAGTTTATTCTTAGAAGTTAGTGAGTATTGTGACACCAAATCTTGGGTAGAGGCTATTAATGACTGTTTCGTATTTTGATTCGTATTTATCAGACAGACTTCCGCTATTGTTCTCATTAGAATTAATATTTTATATTGATGTTACAGATTGTTAAGATAATTATTTAATGATGAAAAGGTAAATAAGTTGACTTGCCTAGCTACCACGAGTAGGCGCCATCACGATCCAGATGGTGGAAAATTTGGGTCGTGACAACTCAACCCCTGTGTTGAGTCTCCAAAGTCAAATGCACATGATGCAAACAAATGTTCCTACTAGGGATCTGGCATGAGGCTTTGTTATTCTAGATTAAAATCTTATTGTAGAAAGTATCTTGACTAGCTTACTCGAGCGGACAACTCGAGCCGAGGAGGGTCAGTGTACCGGTTGCATCTTAATGGAGAACGTATCTAGACAGGTGTGACAAAAATACTTCACCAGATGACAAGCACCTCGGCTATCTCAAAGTAAGCGGGCTATGTCAAGCAAATACCCAATTTTAATGTTGAGAAGACTCAGAGGGGGTGCGTGAAAAGACAATTTATATGAATAGTTCGAAAATTATCAAAGCGGTAAAAAGCAAACAAATAGCACATTATGCTCAAACATTTAAAAGAGTTAGATAACAGATAAAGCCAATCATAACAATTATTCTAAGCTCGAATTCTTGAACCCTGAACCGAAGTTCTGGGTTCGTCCCTAGCAGAGTCGCTAGAGCTGTCATACCTCCTTTTTACACACCCGAAGGTGGTACAAGGGAGTTTTTCAATTAAAGTGACATTATTCGAAATGAGATTATTTATTTGATTTTTATTCAGAGTCGCCACTTGGAATATTTTAATTGGTGTCCCAAGTCACTGGTTTATTTTAAATCTCAAATCGAGGAAAATTTGGACTTTCTTTTTGAAGTCTGCGAACCAAAAATTCTGAATAAGGAATTCTGTTAACCCGAGAGAAGGTGTTAGGCACCCCCGGATTCTGTGGTTCTAGCACGGTCGCTTAAACTATCATAATTGGCCTATTATTTGATTTTAGTACATGTTTAGCCTATTGTGCATTTTATTCCTTTTAAAACGCTTTTAAGTATTTTAAAGAAGATTTCAACATCATCTAAAATGAGTCTTTGGACCATGCCACATGAAATGCGCCCGATGTCCGAGACACTTATTATTTAACGTTGTGAGATTTGGATGTGGTTCATATGAAACGCGCACCCAAATTTTGGAAGGTAAATTATTAAAATAACGCGCCTAAAGCAAACTACGCATTTTTAAGTTTACGAGAGCCATGAAAAATTCAACTAAATGGCACACCTGGATTCCTAAAGGATTAAAATTAATTAAATGTGGGCCATGGGTTTTGAGATTTTATTTGCCATGGCACGCTTCAAATTATTCCAAAAGATTGCACTCCACTAAAGCAAACTAAGGATGTTCATATTTATTTTCTTCTAAGTTTGAGATTATTGCAAAGGCCATGATTTATGGAAATGGAATTATTATTGAAGAAATATATGACTTGGGTTATTATGGACCTACCCACCCATGTTGGTATCAAATTTGCTATTGACTTAACATCCTTTAATTTGGATCAAAACTATTACATTGTTCACTCTTCATTTTTGAATACATCTTCCTATCTTTCCCTATGAACTACAATCTCATTGAAGAAAGTCATTTTGTCTCTCACGATCTCTATTTTTGACGCTCTTCCTTCATTTTTTGCTCATATCTTTCAATTTGGTAGATAACCAAAATATAATATACAAATCAAAAGAAAATATGATGGAAGAAAAATAATGAAAATATTGGTTAAGAAAATAATGAACCTTTTATAGATGAAGATCTTCTTCAATACATATGAAGCAAAAAACCTTCAGATTTAATGTGCAAACGAACCACAATCAAAGGCAACGAGCGGAAACCTTCGAACCGAACTCGACTTCGACCTCTTCGGGCTAGTATTTTGGGCTATCTTTTAAATTGAGTTTAAAGCTTTTGGATTTGATTTTTGGTGTGATTTAGCTCCTGTTTTTTAGGTATTTTTTGGTTTAAAAAGGATGAGAATTGCTTCTTCTTTTTTTTTTTGAAAGAAAGAAACAAGAAGAAATAATGAAACTAGTAGAAATTTCCTTTAGCATAGAAGAAGAAAATTTGTTCTCTCTATTCTCCCCTTATTTTTTTTCTTCCTCCTTCTCAAATTTTCTCTTCTATTTATAGCAAAATTTTCGAAAATATTCAGAACTTTTTTAAAAAAAATTATTTTATTATTTTTTAATTAAAAAAAATCTCACTTACAAATTGCTTTTATTTTTTTATAAAAAGATATCTCACCTTTATTTACTTTTATTTTTTAAATTCCAACTTTAATTACTTTTATCTTATTTAAAATCCTACTTTTTAAAAGAGAATTCCACTTATTTAACTTTTCTTAAAAAAACAATCCACTTTCTTTTGCTTTTCCTTTAAAAATGCTACTTTCTTTTAATTTATTTATTTTTAATTTTCAGACACCCTTATATTTATTTTTTAATTCTAACTTTCTTTTACTTTTTATTTTTTTAAAATTTTCACAAAACTTTATTTTATTTTTTTATTTATACTTTCTTTTACTTTTTAAAAAAGAATTCAACCTACTTTTACTTATATATATATATATATATATATATATATATATATATATATATATATATATAT
>MU731939.1:13236-27379 GCA_026770625.1 Nicotiana glauca
ATTTGAGTTGATCGGATAGAATTGAATTGGTTTTAGTTGGAAATGAGGCACTTAGCCTCTTAGAAGGAAGCTTGTTTTGGAAAAGTCAACCGAAAGTTGACTATATAGTTAGAGGGCTCGGATGTGAATTCTGGTAATTTGGTAAGCTTCGGGGGATGATTTCTGACTTAGGAGTGCGATCGGAATTGATTTTGTAGGCTCGGTGTAGAATTAGGATTGAATTTGCAAAGTTTGAATTTTGGCGAATTCTGATTGATAGGTGAGATTTTGATCCGAGGGTCGGAATGGAATTCCGAGAGTTGCAGTAGCTTCGTTAGATGATTTTGGATATGTCTGCAAATTTTCAGGTCATTCGAACGTCGTTTGATCGGGTTTTTGATCGAATGTGCAATTCGAAAGTTTTTAAGGAACTTAGGCTTTGATTTGAGGATAATTGAGGATTTTGATGTTAACGATAGTGTTTTGATGGTTCGAGCAAGTTTGAATAAGGTAATAGATCATGTCTGTGCTTCTGGTTGAGGTCCCGGAGGCCTCGGTGTGATTTCGGGTTGTTAAACGGGAAGTTTGAAGCATTGTTGCAGGTCTGATCCTTCTGTCTTCTGGTATTTCCGCATTTGCGGAAAAGGAGCCGCAGAAGCGGTTCCGCAGATGCGGCGGGGAGGTCGCAGAAGCGGGCAGACGTGGCCCAGGGTATTTCCGCATAAGCGGACAGGGGGTCGCTTTAGCGGGTCCGCATAAGCTGATATTATACTGCAGAAGCAGTCGATAGAGAAACGCATAAGCGGATATTGAGTCGCAGAAGCGAAACCTGGCAGAGGTTTTAGTGAACAGTGTTTCACGATTTTTGAAAGAGAAGAGAACATTTTAGACTTCGGACTTAGGCGATTCTTGGGCGATTTTGAAGAGAATTCGAAGGGGTTTCATCAGGTATGAATTATTAGACTCGGAATATGTTATTATGGTGTAAAAACATGGATTAATCACTGAAATTCGAGGAATTAGAGGGTAAAAATGGAGGTTAGGGCTTGGAACTTAAGGGAGTTAAAAATTGAGTTTTGAAAGGCAATTGAACTCCGATTTTAGTAAATTTGATATGTATAGACTCGTGCCGAGACGAGGAATCCGGTGATGTAAATTTTGTAATTCTTCGAGAAGTGGGCCTAGGGCTCGGGTTTTTCCAACTTCGTGATTTTTGGCCTTTTTCGAGTCTTTTCAATTGGGTTATGTTACTTTAGCCTATTGTAATATATTCGTTGTGGTTTTGACCAGATTCGACGCGCGACGAGGTGGACTCGAGAGGAAAAGGCATAGCGGACTAATCTTGTGGCCGGCTTGAGGTGAATAATAGATGTAGATGATGACTTGAGGGTTTGAAACCCCGGTTTATCACAGTGTGATGCTATATTGAGGCGAGACACGCACTCCAAGATGAGTGCGGGGTCGATTGTGATTGGGGTCTGTGGCTAGTCTGCCCCGAGTGGTGTCCAAGCTGTGCTTTGGACTATAGACTTATTAATAAACATCCTACTTGGATTGTTATGAGTATATTTGGGCTGCGTGTCGAGTATTTGGATCCCTTAAGGATTATTATCATTGTTTCCATGATGCTTAGCATGTTTTCATGATATCAGTCCTGAGTTCAACACTGTCTCGAAATGATTAGTAAATTTCTAAAGTTTTAAACACTTAATCTATAATTCCTAATAATTTGAACTGAAAATGATAAACTTGATTGTGCCTGTATGGCTTATATGCATCTATCTGGACTGAGTGTGGATCGGGTTGCACGCCGCAGCGAGTGCTACGATGATATTGTGCTTGGGCTGTAGGAGCCCCTCCGGAGTCTGAACCCCCACAGTGAGCGCGGGTACCCAAATGGATCAGGCTGTACGCCGCAGCGGTCATGTGCATTGCATTGCATTCATGTTTTGATGTTTATCTAATCTAGTTGTTTCTGTTTTGTTGTCATTTCATCGTTAACTATGCTAAATTGTTAGAGTTAGCTTTACATTGTGGTATTTTCGGGATTTCATACTTTCAGTCATTATATATGTCTATTACCGTTGAGTTGGAAGTACTCGCTTTACTCCCTGCACCATGTGTGCAGATTCAGGTGTCTCGGGAGCATAGTTGAGCTATTTGCTGCTTCAGAGCTTCTCAGGAGTTGTCGAGGTAGCTGCCTGACATTCGCATGACCCGACTCCTCCCCTATCCCTTTATCATTTCCGCATTTGTGAACATCAGTATTATTGAGGATTTATTATTTTGTTATCTTAGAGGCTCTAGACTCATGACCCCAGGTCTTTGGGATTTTTATGGGCAGTTGTTATGATTTCCGTACTATTTCTGTAAATTATCACTGGTTAGAACTATATTATTTGATAATTTAATGCTATAAATTGGAAATGGGTTGTGTGGTTGAGTTGTGAGCGTTATATGGTCGGGCTTGCCTAGCAATTGTGTTGGGCGCCATCACGACCGGGATTGGGGTCATGACAAGTTGGTATCAGAGCCTAGGTTACTAGGCCTCATGAGTCATGAGCCGGTTAGTAGAGTCTCGCGGATCGGTACGGAGACGTCTGTATTTATCCTCGAGAGGCTGCAGAACCTTTAGGAAACATTTCATATTCTTGAAACTCTTGTTGTGCGGCTTTGTTGTTCTGAGACCTAAATTTTTGTATTCTATTCTCTCGTAGATGGCGAGAACCCGTGCTACTGGACGCGACGGACGACCACCATTGTCACCTGCTAGAGGCCGTGGTCGTGGTCGTGGTAGAGGCAGACCAATGAGAGAAGCACCTGCAGATCCACCAGCTGCCTAGGTTTCGGACCAGCCTCCAGCTGTAGATGCTCCAGCAGCAACAGTTCAGGCACCGACAGTGCCCATCGTGATTCCTGGTCTTCAAGAGGCTTTAGCTCAGATCTTATCCGTCTGCACTGGCCTGGCTCAGGCAGTCTCAGCCACTACTGCAGCAGCTACTTCTCATACCGGGGGTGGTCATCAGACCCCCGCAGCTCGCACACCCGAGTAGGTTGTTCAGGAATTGCAGACACCGGGAGCAGCCCCAGCTCAGCCAGTCGCACCAGTTGCACCAGTTGCCCTAGTTGCAGCAGTTGTGCCAGTCGCACCAGTTGTGCCAGTCGCACCAGCTCCAGACTTTGTGGTTCCATCTATGCCAGACGATGAGCAGCGTCGACTGGAGAGGTTCGATAGGCTCCAGCCTCCGACGTTCAGTGGCACTGAGGGCGAGGATGCCCAGGGATTTCTAGACAAGTGTCAGCGTATGCTTTGCATTGCAGGGATTTTGGAGTCGAGTGGAGTGGATTTTACTACCTTCCAGTTCTCAGGGCGTGCATTTACATGGTGGGAGGAGTTTGAGAGGCGTAGGCCTGTTGGAGCAGCGACCCTTACTTGGCAGCAGTTCTCCACTCTCTTTCTGGATAAGTATGTACCGCAGTCTCGCAGAGAGGAGCTGCGTCGTCAGTTTGAGTGGTTGGTTCAGAGAGACATGACTGTGACTCGGTATGAGTTGAGATTTACGCAGCTAGCTCGGCATGCTACTTGGATAATCCTGATAGATCGAGAGAAGATTAGAAGGTTCGTGGATGGTCTTAACTACCCAATCCGCATTTTTATGAGTAGAGAGAGGGTTGTGGCCACCTCATTTGAGGAGGTAGTTGATATGGCTCGACAGATTAAGACAGATCGCCATCGGGAGTGTGAGGAGAGGGAGGCCAAAAGGCCTCGAGGTTCTGGTAGCTTCAGTGGTGCTTCGTCTAGGGGCCAGTTCCAGCGCAGCAGAGGTCGTTCTTTCAGACCTCCTCAGTCAGATCGTACAGAGTCCAGTGGGGCTTCTTCAAGCCGTGGTTGTCAGGGTTATCAGCAGGGTCAGTCTTCACTTAGCACCCTTCCAGCTCAGAGCTCTACTCTCGCTTCTTCAGCCCAGGGTTCGTCTACAGCAAGGGGTTCCCTTCAGTCCCCTTCTCCAGCTCCGAGACGTTGCTACGAGTGCGGTGAGTTTGGTCACATGAGGAGATAGTATCCTCGGCTATGTTGTGGTCGGTCTCAGCAGAGGGATCAACCCTCCTCTTCTACTCCATCTACTTCAGCACTATCCCAGTCAGGTAGGGGTTGGGGTCAGATAGCTAGGGGTCTCCCTAGGGATGGAGATCGATCTAGTGGTGGTTAGGCTCGATTCTATGCTCTTCCAAATAGGAGGGACGCCATTGCATCCGACGCTGTTATCACAGGTATTAACTCAGTCTGCCACAGGGATGCCTCTATTTTGTTTGATCCCGGATCTACCTATTCCTATGTATCTTCATGTTTTGCTCATCATTTGGGTTCGACCCGTGGTTGTCTTGCCTTGCCTATGCACGTATCTACCCCGGTGGGTGATACTATTATTGTGGATCATGTATATCTATCATGTCTGGTGACTATTGGGGGTCTGGAGACCCGAGTTGACTTGTTATTGTTAAGCATGGTAGATTTTGATGTGATTCTGGGTATGGATTGGCTATCCCTGTACCATGCTATTCTGGACTGTCATGCCAAGACAGTTACATTGGCTATTCCGGGTGTTCCAAGGATCGAGTGGCGAGGTATGACTGATTATGTGTCCAGCAGGGTGATTTCTTTCTTAAAGGCCCAGGGGATGGTTGGTAAAGGTTGTTTATCGTACTTGGCTTTTTGTGAGATATGTTGGAGCTGAGACTCCTAGTCTTGATTCTGTGCCCGTTGTGAGGGGTTTCCCATATATGTTTCCAGCAGACCTGTCGGGCATGCCACCGAACAGGGACATTGATTTCGGTATTGACCTGGTGCCGGGCACTCAGCCTATCTCCATTCCTCCCTTTCGTATGGCACCAGCTGAGTTAAAAGAATTGAAGGAGCAGCTTCAGGAACTCCTAGATAAGGGGTTCATTCGCCCGAGTGTGTCACCGTGGGGTGCACCGATCTTATTTGTGAACAAGAAAGATGGCACAATGAGAATGTGCATTGACTATAGATAGTTGAACAATGTGATAGTGAAGAACAAGTATCCACTACCTCGTATTAAGGATTTGTTTGACTAGCGGCAGGGGGCAAGGTTATTCTCTAAGATTGATCTCCATTCAGGCTATCACCAGTTGAAGATTAGGGATTCAGACATTATGAAGACAGTTTTTAGGACGAGATATGGGCACTATGAGTTTCTAGTTATTTCATTCGGGCTGACTAATGCCCCAGCCGCATTCATGCAATTGATGAACAGTGTATTTCGGCCGTATCTGGATTCATTTGTGGTTGTGTCTATTGATGATATTCCGGTGTACTCGCATAGCCAGGAGGAGCACGCGCAACATTTGAGGGTGGTGTTGCAGAGACTGAGAGAGGAGAAGCTCTATGCAAAGTTCTCCAAGTGTGAGTTCTGGCTTAGTTCTGTGGCTTTTCTGGGACACGTGGTGTCCAGTGATGGTATTCAGGTTGATCCAAAAACAACTGAGGTAGTGCAGAGTTGGCCTAGGCCGTCCTCAGCCACGAAGATTCGGAGTTTCCTCGGTTTGGCAGGGTATTATCGACGGTTCGTCCAGGGTTTTTCATCTATTGCTTTGTCCTTGACCAAGTTGACGCAGAAGAATGCTCCATTTGTGTGGTCAAATGAGTGCAAGGAGAGCTTTCAGAAGCTCAAGACATCTTTGACCACAACTCCAGTGTTAGTGTTGCCATCAGCTTCAGGTTCTTACACCGTATATTGCGATGCTTTGAGAGTTGGGATCGGATGTGTATTGATGCAGGAGGGTAGAGTTATTGCTTATACTTCTCGTTAGTTGAAGCCTCATGAGAATAACTACCCTGTTCATGATTTGGAGTTGGCTGTCATAGTCCATGCTTTGAAGATTTGGAGGCACTATCTATATGGCGTATCTTGTGAGGTATATACTGATCATCGCAGTCTTCAGCATTTGTTCAAACAAAAGGATCTTCATTTGAGATAGCGGAGGTGGCTTGAATTGCTCAAGGATTATGACATTACCATTTTGTATCATCCGGGGAAGGCCAATGTAGTGGCCGATGCTTTGAGTCGAAAGGCGGTGAGTATGGGTAGTTTGGCATACATTCCAGTTCGGGAGAGGCCCTTTGCAGTTGATGTCCAGACTTTAGCTAATCGGATGGTGAGGTTAGATATTTCGGAGCCTAGTCGGGTGTTGGCTTGTGTGGTTTCTCGATCTTCCTTGTATGACCGCATTAGAGAGCGCCAGTATGATGATCCACACTTGCTTGTCCTAAAGGACAGGGTCCAGCATGATGATGCCAGAGATGTAACTATTGGTGATGATGGTGTGTTGCGGATGCAGGGTCGGATTTGCATGCCCAATATAGATGGGCTTCGGGAGTTGATATTGGAAGAGGCCCACAGCTCGCGGTATTCTATTCATCCAGGTGCCGCAAAGATGTATCAGGATTTGAAACAGCATTACTGGTGGAGAAGGATGAAGAAGGATATTGTAGTTATGTAGCTCGGTGTCTCAACTGTCAACAGGTCAAATATGAGCATCAGAGGCCCGGTGGTGTACTTCAGCGGATGGATATTCCAGAGTGGAAATGGGAAAGGATTACTATGGATTTTGTGAGTGGTCTCCCTCGTACCTCGAAGAAGTTTGATTTGATTTGGGTGATTGTGGATAGGCTGACCAAGTCTGCGTACTTCATTCCGGTGTGTACTACCTATTCTTCGGAGCGGTTAGCGGAGATTTTCTTTCGGAAGATTGTACGGTTGCATGGGGTCCCAGTTTCTATTATCACTGATAGGGGTACTCAGTTTACTTGTCAGTTCTGGAGGACTTTTCAGCCAGAGTTGGGCACACAGGTAGAGTTGAGCACATCATTTCATCCACAGATGGACGGGCAGTCCGAGCGTACCATTCAGATATTAGAGGACATGTTGTGTGCCTGTGTTATTGACTTTGGAGGTTCTTGGGCTGAGTTCTTTCCACTTGTAGAGTTTGCTTACAATAACAGCTACCAATCCAGCATTCAGATGGCGCCATATGAGGCCTTATATGGGAGATGATGTAGGTCTCCGGTTCGTTGGTTTGAGCCCGGCGAGGCTAGACTATTGGGGAAAGAGTTAGTTTAGGATGCCTTAGAGAAGGTGAAGGTGATCCAGGAGAGACTTCGCACACCTCAGTCGCATCAGAAGAGTTACGTGGACCGGAAGGTTCGAGATGTATCTTATATCATGGGCGAGAAGGTCTTGTTGAAGGTTTCGCCCATGAAGGGCGTTATGAGGTTTGGAAAGAAAGGAAAGCTGACTCCACGGTTCATTGGACCTTTTGAGATACTTATGAGGATTGGGGAGGTGGCCTATATGCTTGCCTTGCCACCCAGCTTGTCGGGAGTTCATCCGGTGTTCCATGTTTCTATGCTCCGGAAGTATGTTGGGGACCCATATCATGTGCTAGACTTCAGTACAGTTCAGTTAGATGATGATATGACCTATGATGTGGAGCCAGTGGCTATCTTGGGTCGTCAGGTTCGGAGATTGAGATCTAAGGACATAGCTTCGGTGAAGGTGCAGTGGAGAGGTCGGCCCATAGAGGAAGCCACCTAGGAGACCGAGCGGGAGATGCGGAGCAGATATCCTCACTTGTTTGAGACTCCAGGTATGTTTCTTGACCCGCTCGAGGACGAGCGTTTGTTTTAGTTGGGGAGGATGTGACGACCCGGCCCATCGCCATGTGAGTTACCACTCCGTTTCCCCTATATCATGTAGCTCTATGTTTCAATATCAGTATTTGAGTTGATCGGATAGAATTGAATTGGTTTTAGTTGGAAATGAGGCACTTAGCCTCTTAGAAGGAAGCTTNGAATTGATTTTGGAGGCTCGGTGTAGAATTAGGCTTGAATTGGCGAAGTTTGAATTTTGGCGAATTCCGGTTGATAGGTGAGATTTTGATCCGAGGGTCGGAATGGAATTCTGAGAGTTGCAATAGCTTCGTTAGGTGACTTTTTTATGTCTGCAAATTTTCAGGTCATTCGTACGACGTTTGGTCGGGTTTTTGATCGAATGTGCAATTCGGAAATTTTTAAGGAACTTAGGCTTTGATTTGAGGATAATTGAGGATTTTGATGTTAACGATAGTGTTTTGATGGTTCGAGCAAGTTTAAATAAGGTAATAGATCATGTCTGTGCTTTTGGTTGAGGTCCCGGGGGCCTCGATGTGATTTCGGGTGGTTAAACGGGAAGTTTGAAGCATTGTTGCAGGTTTGATCCTTCTGTCTTCTGGTATTTCCGCATCTGCAGAAAAGGAGCCGCAGAAGCGGTTCCGCAGATGCGGCGGGGAGGTCGCAAAAGCGGGCAGGCGTGACCCAGGGTATTTCCGCATAAGCGGACAGGGGGTCGCTTCAGCGGGTCCGCATAAGCGGATATTATACCGCAGAAGCGGTCAATAGAGAACTGCATAAGCGGATATTGAGTTGTTGAAGCGAAACCTGGCAGAGGTTTTAGTGAACAGTGTTTCACGATTTTTGAAATAGAAGAGAACATTTTGGACTTCGGACTTAGGCGATTCTTGGGCGATTTTGAAGAGAATTCGAAGGGGTTTCATCAGGTATGAATTATTAGACTCGAAATATGTTATTATGGTGTAAAAACATGGATTAATCACTGAAATTCGAGGAATTAGAGGGTAAAAATGGAGGTTAGGGCTTGAAACTTAAAGGAGTTAAAAATTGGGTTTTGAAAGGGCAATTGAACTCCGATTTTAGTAAATTTGATATGTATAGACTCGTGGCGAGACGAGGAATCCGGTAATGTAAATTTTGTAATTTTTCGAGAAGTGGGCCCAGGGCTCGAGTTTTGCCAACTTCGTGATTTTTGGCATTTTTTGAGTCTTTTTGATTGGGTTATGATACTTTAGCCTATTGTAATGTATTCGTTGTGGTTTTGACCAGATTCGACGCGCGAGGAGGTGGATTTGAGAGGAAAAGGGATAGCAGACTAATCTTGTGGTCAGCTTGAGGTGAGTAATAGATGTAGATGATGACCTGAGGGTTTGAAACTCTGGTTTATCACATTGTGACGCTATATTGAGGTGAGACACGCACTCCATGATGAGTGCAGGGTCGGTTGTGATTGGGGTCTGTGGCTAGTCCGCCCCGAGTGGTGTCCAAGCTGTGCTTTGGACTACAGACTGATTAGTAAACATCCTACTTGGATTGTTATGAGTATATTTGGGCTGCGTGCCGAGTATTTGGATCCCTTAGGGATTATTATCACTGTTTCCATGACGCTTAACATGTTTTTATGATATCAGTCCTGAGTTAAACACTGTCTCGAAATGATTATTAAATTTCTAAAGTTTTAAACACTTAATCTATAATTCCTAATAATTGGAACTGAAAATGATGAACTTGACTTTGCTTGTGTGGCTTATATGCATATATCTGAACTGAGTGTGGATCGGGCTGTACGTCGTAGCGAGTGCTACGATGATATTGCGCTTGGGTTGTAGGAGCCCTTCCGGAGTCTGAACCCCCACAGTGAGCGTAGGTACCCAAATAGATCGGGCTGTACGCCGCAGCGGTCATGTGCATTGCATTGCATTCATGTTTTGATGTTAATCTGATCTAGTTGTTTCTGTTTTGTTGCTATTTCATCGTTAACTATGCTAAATTGTTAGAGTTAGCTTTACATTGTGGTATTTTCGAGATTTTATATTTTCAGTCATTATATATGTCTATTACCGCTGAGTTGGAAGTGCTCACTTTACTCCCTGCACCATGTATGCAGATTCAGGTGTCTCAGGAGCATTGTTGAGCTATTTGCTGCTTCAGAGCTTCTCAGGAGTTATCGAGGTAGCTGCCTGATATTCGCAGGACTCGATTCCTCCCCTATCCCTTTATCATTTCCGCATTTGTGAACATCAGTATTACTGAGGATTTATTATTTTGTTATCTTAGAGGCTCTAGACTCATGACCCCAGGTCTTTGGGAGTTTTATGGGAAGTTGTTATGATTTCCGTACTATTTCTGTAAATGATCACTGGTTAGAACTATATTATTTGATAATATAATGCTATAAATTGGAAATGGGTTGTGTGGTTGAGTTGTGAGCGTTATATGGTCGGGCTTGCCTAGCAATTGTGTTGGGCGCCATCACGATCGGGATTGGGGTCGTGACAGTTTGCCTCAACAATCACAGCAGAAATGATATCACCACCCTCAGGTTGGCTTGGACAGGAGCTTTTCCTCCTTTCTTTGAGCTTTGTCCTTGTCTCTGGTTGCATTGAAAAGCCTTGTGACCAATTTTACCGCAAACATAGCAAGGTCCTTTCGACTTTTGAATATGGCCCTCCGGCTTATTGATGTAATTCTGCTTCTTCACATGTCCTTTTTTCTGGCCTTTCTTCTATTTTCCTTTAAACCTGTCTTTCACAAAAGTACTAGAAGATTCCACAAGGTTAGCTTTAGAAGAATTAAGAGAGAGAGATTTCATCTTATCCTTAAGTCGTTCAGACTCCTCATCTTTGAGGCGGTTTGCTTCCTCAATCCTCATGTGACTGATTAGTTCTTGAAGAGTTAAGTTTTTCTTCTTGTGTTTTAGTTGATTCCTGTAATTACTCCAGGAAGGTGGAAACTTTTCAAGCAAAACATTAGCATGAAGAATCTTACACATCTCCATGCCCTCGTTCAAAATATCAGCAGTTAAGTTCTCATACTCGTGAACAAGCACTTTCCAACGACATACTTCTTTTTTCCTGCATCATCAGCACCATATTTCTTCTCCAAACTGTCCCATATGATTTTAGCAGATTTATAATTTATAAACAAATCAAAGTGAAGGTTAGTCATATGGTTAAGCAGATGCCCTCTTACTGTTTTATTATCCTTTTTAAATTTCTTCTTAGCAGCATTAGAGCTATTAGCAACAATATCAGCAAGAGGATCCTTAATCAAAATATAATCAACTTCTAATTGCTCAAAGAAAATCAAAAGTTTCTGGGACCAACATTATTTTCATCTAAAAGTTCAAGCTTTGAGAGATTAGGAATCATTTTGTTCAAAGTGGTGGCCATTAGTCAATATTATATGCAACACCGCTTTCAAATTGTAAGGAAAATGAGTAGATAATATTGACTAAGAATTGGAAGGAAAGAAGACTACAACTTATCAAAAATACTGTATCGTGACAAGCCACTGCCTTGAAAGCGTTTCGGCCCGACTGGGTGCAAATCGTTAAGGTCGGTTGCTCCCCAAGGTTCCACAACACCTCCAAACACGTGCACTCTTGGCTGGAAGTTTAGAATTTGCACAAAACAGTTGCCTAGGAGGAAGAGAAGATGACGGTATTTTATGTATTGGATAATTCACAAAGAAGACTAGGAAGAAAGGAATGATTAGCTAGATGAATTCTTGGTTAAGAATTGAGTGAATATGATGGCTAATGATCATCTTATATATAGGCAACTAGGAAGGTTGCATGTCAGTATGACAAGTGTGGAGAGTCTTTTAACACTTGTCCAAATATATAGTCCACTTGTCTTCAATATTAACAAGTGTACCTAATCTTCCATGCATGAAGACACATGGTAGATTTGCATAGCCACTTGTCAAAGTCATTCAATACTTGGCTTTAAGGCTTCATGCAAGAAGCTACTTGGAAATGGATAGAATATTTAAAAATAAATTAAAAAACTCATGACTATTGGTTGTACGTGAAATTTCAAAAAAAAAAAAAGACTTTGCATTATAAATAATTCCAATATGGTTAACCTAGTTTTTCCTTCTTCATTTCGATTTAGTTTTAACTTGGAGTGCGTTTGGTGAATCCATTGTTAGCAAGGCAAGAAAGAGAGAAGTTCTGGAAGCTAACAACATGTGGCTCCTGGTTTCTTGATAAATGTTTGGTACCAGAAGAGTCAGACCACTTGTTGTTACCTCAATTGTATTCAGCTCAAGATATATAGTTCAAAACTCCTCGAATATATCGAGTTTTCTTCTCAAGAGCTGTTGCCTTGTAAATCACGCATTTTACCCTTTGGTTGAAAATTGAACTTTTGCAGAATCACTTGCATTATTAGCAGTGGGATTGAGAATCCAAAAACTTTGGTTTACAGGCATTTTGGACTTAAGTGGCCAAATTCTTTGGCTATACGTTACCATTTACTGGTTTCGTAGTAAATGACTATATTAGCCTTGGTGAAACTTCACAGTAGGTCGCATAGAACTATAGTACCTTTTTCTTCTTTTTTTTGAGTTTCAATTTAGCTATAGGTTAGTAGGGAAAAACTAAAAAAGAAAGATAAGAGAAGTCGATTCATAATGAGTATCCACTTAAAGAATACTATATAGATTAAGAGTAGCATATATTCATATTTTGTATTAATATAATGCACAAGTCAAATCGATAGTTTAACATCATACGAATCAAATATCACAAAAAACGGCAACACATTTTATATATCGCAAAAAACAATGTAAGATTCATACTGTTAATTAAGAAAATAAATTTCGATCTAATTTTAATCTCAAAGCCTAGTTCGTGAGATGAAGATTATCAAAATTATAAACAACTCAAGCTCTCAACCAATGTGGGATATTATATATCTCCCACAAATTTATTCTCAGAAAAACTGGAAATTAGATAACATAACACGAGTCAAACATTGAGAAACACAATATTACGGATGCTTTTGAATCTGATACCAAGTTAAAGAAAATATCTTATTGAATTAGCCTCAAAAATTAGTTTATGAAGTGGTTATTGAGAATAGAACTCTCGTTACTATATTGGAATTACACAAAAGCCAATAAATGTGTTAAAGATGTCGCCGTAACAAATACTTCATTGAACAAATCACCTTTTTTATTTCATTAATTCAATTATATTTTAAATTGTTCTCTTTCTCTTAATAGACGCATCAAGTCAAATTTGGATTTTCTAGTAATAGGATGTAGAAAGTAAACAATATTTAGTTTTTGACATGCCACAGTTACATTGACATATCTTAATGTTGACTATTGTTTATAATTAATAGACATATCGTACGCGCTGTTGCATATACTCGCTCCGTTCACTCTTACTTGACACGTTTTGATTTTTCACTGTCACGATCTAATTTCCAAACCCGGTCGTGATGGCGCCTCTCGTGAAGACAAGGCCAGCCAACAAAACAACAATGCCTCCTTAAACAGTTAATGAGCATAAATGAATGAATAATATGACTTAATGTCAATACAAACTGATATTTACCACCCAACACAACCCGACCGGGATATCACAAGTCACGAGCATCTAGAAGGATTATTAGTACAATTACAAGGTCTGTAATGCATAGAAATAAATCTGGAAATCAAGAGGAAGAAACTCGGTGCCGCGAACGCTAGCGGTCACCTTGCTCAGCTTCAATAGTCATACCTTCAATCAGCTAGTAACCCGCTACCGGGTGAACAATACCTGCAACTGCACGCGAGGTGCAGGGAGTAAAGTGAGTACTCCAACTCAATGAGTAATAAGAGTAAATAATAACTGAGCGGTATGATATCACGTAAGAACACTTCATCATGCTATATAGGACAATACAACCTTTTGAGGAAAACAGTAAAACCGTGAAAATCCTTTAGAAATATCTAGCTCAGTTAAAACCTCTTTTGAAAATATCCTTTTTCCAACAGTAAGCATATGAATGCGATATCAGATAGTGCAAGTCCGCACATAAGTCAGCCCCTCGGGCACAACACTCTATTAACAAATAACACCAGGGTATCTGGCACACAGTACAGGAAATAGCATGAATGCAAATGATATGAGAGTACTGAATGTCATGCCACGTATTACAAACAGGAATCAATGCGTGAACGCAATGCAACGCACATGACCGTTGCGGCGTACAGTCCGATCCATTTGCATACCCGCGCTCACTGTGGGGGTTCAGACTCCGGAGGGGCTCCTACAGCCCAAGCGCAATATCAATATCACACCGCTGCGGCGTGCAGTCCGATCCATCATCAGTCCAGAAATGCACATGCAACACTGCTGCGGTGCGCAACCCGATCCACACTCAGTCCAGATATATGCATGTAAGCCACACAGGCACAGTCAAGTTTATCATTTTTAGTTCCAATTATTAGGAATTATAGATTAAGTGTTTAAAA
>MDKF010103171.1:0-13475 GCA_026770625.1 Nicotiana glauca
CATCCACATCTATTACTCACCTCAAACCGGCCACGAGACTAGTCCGCTAAGCCTTTCCCTCTTGAATCAACCTCCGCGGGTGCTGAATCTGATCAAAATCACGGAATGCATTAAAATAGGCTAATGGAACTTAACCCAATCGAAAGAATTCGAAAAACACCCAAAAACACAAAATTGGCAAAACCCGAGCCCCGGGCCCACTTCTCGAAAAATTACGAAATTAACATTTCCGGAATCCTCGTCTTGCCACGAGTCCGTTCATATCAATTACATAAGAATCGGAGTCTATTTAGCCCCTCAAATCGTCAATTTAGGCTCTCTTAGGCTTCAAGCCCTAACCACCATTTTTACCCTTAAATTCCTTGAATTTTTAGTGTTTAATCCTTGCTTTTATACCATAACAACATTATTTGAAGCTACAAGTCAATACCTGATGGAATCCCTTTGAAATCTCTCAATTATCGCCCAAAATCGCCTCTCCTGAAGTCCCAAAATATTTTTTCTAACTTCTGAAAATCGAACCCCACTGTTTCATTAAACACTCAGCATTTTTCGCTCCTGCGGTGCAATTGTTGCTTATGCGACTTCCGCTTCTGCGGAAATTGTCCGCTTCTGCGGTTTTCCTTCAAGTCGACCAAAACTGCTTCTGCGGTTAATAGTCCGCTTCTGCGGACTCGCATATGCGGAAAATGTTCCGCTTCTGCGACCATTTTCCCGCTTCTGCGGACTCGCTTTTGCGAATAAAATTCCGCTTCTGCAGAACTTGCCTAACTCACACTATTTCGCACCAGTGTTGAATTTTTCGCTTCCGCGAAGCCGCATCTGCGGTCTCCCTTCCGCAAATGCGGAGATACCTGCTGCAACCAAAACCAGGAAACTTTCAAACTTCAAATTCTCTCGTTCAACCACCTGAATTCACCCCGAGGCCCCCGGGATCTCAAACAAAAATACCAATACATCCTATAACGTTATTCAAACTTGTTCCAACCATCAAAACACTATCGTTAACCCAAAATTCGCCAAATCACGACGGATTCTAGCCTAAGATTAACTAAAACTTCCGAAACTCACATTTGATCAAAAACCGGACCAAACTACATCCGATTGACCTGAAAATTTGCAAACATATCCAAAATCACCTAACGAAGATACTACAACTCTTGGAATTCCGTTCCGACCCCCGGATCAAAATCTCACCTATCAACCGGAATTCGCCAAAACTCCAACTTCGCCAATTCAAGCCTAATTCTACACCAGACCTCCAAATTCAATTCCGATCGCACTCCTAAGTCACAAATCATCCCCCGAAGCTAACCGAACCACCAGAAATCACTTCCGAGCCCTCTAACCACATAGTCAACTTCCGGTTGACTTTTCTAAAACAAGCTTTCTTCTAAGAGTCTATGTGCCTTATTTTTTACCAAAACCAATTCAATTACACCCGATCGACTCAAATACTGATATTGAAACATGAAGCAACACAATAAGGGGAAAACGGGGCGGTAACTCACGTGACGACGGGCCGGGTCGTCACACTAAACAACAGTGGAAATGTCATTTAAGTCTCAAAATGCAATTAAAGTGGCTGAGTTTGTAAAACAGCATAATCAACAGGAGTGAGTTCAAGTAGTATATCAAATAGTGAGGAAATAGTGATAAAAATCCACAGAGGACTCAAGTAGTCGGCATTAAGCCCAAAATATGGCGATCAGCCCAAACCATGATAGTAACAAATAAGTTCCAGTCAAATACGCGGTAAAATCATCAATCGGGACGGACCAAGTCATAATCCCCAACGGTTCTCTACCCCACGCTCGCTATCCGGCATGCAAGTCACCTCAATATAGCACTATGATGTGCAGTCCGGGGTTTCAAACCCTCAGGATATCATTTACAATCATTACTCACCTTGAACCGGTGAAATCCCTAGCTCGCAATGCCTTTACCCCTCAGATTGGCATCCATGCACGTCGAATCTAATCAAAACCACAACGAATGCGTCACAATATGCCAATGGAACAACACCCAATCGAAAACAATCGAAAATATTAAAAATCTCGAAATTAGCAAAACCCGAGCCCCGGTCCCACTTCTCAAATCTCAAAAATTTTCACATTAATAAATTCCTTATCTTCTCACGAGTTCATACATACTAAGAACTCCCAAATCCGAGCTCAAATGACCCATCAAATCCCAATTTGACATATTAAAACTCAAGCCCTAGTTCTTCAATTTTAGGCTTAATTTCCATAAATTTCAAGGTTAATTTCACATAAAAATCGTGTTTTAAGATCATAGAACTAACCTCCAATCAATCCCAATCAAGACATCTTCAATTTCCGTCCAAAAGCTCTCAAGGCTGCTAAAAAATGGAGGAAAAAATACCTTAGCTCGCGGAACCAAAAATGAACCTTTAAAACCTTTTCTGTCCAACCCTTTTCGCATCTGCGATCACTATACCGCATATGCGGTTACCGCTTCTACGGATTTCCTACTGTTACCCAGGGTCTGCGGTCTAGTTCCGCTTCTGCGATCTAGTTTCGCTTCTGCGGTCAAGCATCCGCTTTTGCGGAACTTCTTCAAATGCACGGACCGCTTCTGCGGTCATTATCTGCATCTGCGGACTCCGCACTTGCGAAAATCCTCTGCTTCTGTGGAAATCTCCCAAGTGGCCAAAATCCGTACATGCATTCCTACCTTCGCATCTGCGGCCCTTTTTCCGCAGATGCGGAAATACCAGATACTAGCAACTTCAGAAATGCAACAAGTCCAAATTCATCCCGATGGCCATCCGAAATCACCCCGAGGCCCCCGGGACCTCAACCAAAAGTGCCAACCCAACCTAAAATATCATTTGAACTTGCTCCCATCATCAAGACACCTCAAACAACACCAAAACCATCAAATTACATCGGATTCAAGCCTAAGTTCTTCTAAAACTTCCGATATATGCATTTGATAAAAAACCCAACCAAACGACGTCCGAATGACCTGAACTTTACAAACACATCCCAAATCACTTAACGAAGCTACAACAACTCTCAGAATTCCATTCCAACCCTCGGATCAAAATCTCTCCTATTAACCAGAATTTGCCAAAATGCTAACTTTGCCAATTCAAGCCTAATTCTACACCGGACCTCCAAAATCACTTCCGGTCACACCCTAAGTCACAAATCATCTAAAGAAGCTAACCAAACCATAAAAACTCCTATCCGAGCTCATATACAAATAAGTCAACTCTCGGTCAAACTTTTCAAATTCGAAGCTTTCAACTGAAACTGTTCTTTCAAATTCATCCCAAATTTTCCTGAAAACCAAAACCAACGATCTACATTTGTCATAATACATAACACGGGGTAAGTCATGCCTGAGAACTGGCGATCAAAGTGCAAAAGCTCAAAACGACCGGTCGGGTCATTACATCCTCCCCCACTTAAACACGCGTTCGTCCTCGAGCGTACCCAGAGCTGTTCTAAAAGCCAACCAATTGTTGAATAACCTTACCATGCATATACCTGGGGGTGATCCCACGTCACCCTATCTCATATAGGTCCGATAACGCATTTTAACTAAAATCACACAATCCAATCCAGCCCATAAGTCATAGAACCACATTTCACTTTCCGAAATCACACACAAGATCATAACCTCACATCTCTATTCCGAATAAGCCCGAACCAACTGTAATAACCCATACCTGCAACCCCAGGTGCAATTATATGATATACCACATAACTCAAACACTCAAAACGATAACTTCTATTCACAGCAGCTGCGCACAACACCCGAATACCGACAGAAAACCTTTCATGAACTAATGTCTTATTCCAACACTCTTATATACTGTTAATGATAAATGAAACATGCAATAAATCATAACCATTTTCTCAGGTCCACCATTCATGAAGTCACTTCCTTTTTGGCTAATACCACAGTAGATTTCCGAGCCGAACCTCGACATTGTCCTTCCAACAAGTTGAAATCAAATCCGTTCGTATTCATTAATGACCCCAACGATCACCTCGAATCTAACACGCCACTATGGTGACATGACACATCAATACAGGCCTAAGCCACAACTTGTATAATTCGTGCACCAATAAGAAACAGTCTAAATATACTCAAATCATGAAATGACCCCAAATGAAAGAGTTGTACCTCAAGCTCATCAGTACCATCACAACACAAAGCTGAGACCCCATCACACATCGCAGAATTAGAACACATGAATCCCCTCTGAAAGGTCATATCTCCACGTAGCCTCGCTACAATGCGCGATCCTATCCAAACCTGCTACACATGGATCACCTCAAGTCACTATGCTCCAAAATCGACAGCCATGCACAATTTTGATGTCTGGAACCAAAGCCAATCATTACATCCACGGTGAAACAACTAACACATGCCATGCAACACGATAGGGCATCACTGATACGCCGTTCACTGAGCAACGCCCGATTACTCTTCCCGCTTGAATTCCACTAAGAGACCCCAATTGAACCGCACCATATGTGCCTGTAACCAACAAATCATAACATCTCGCAACACAAAAATGTAACTCATAGATCTCTCCCCGATCACTGTTAAGCTCAATAACGGTCGAATTAATGCCTCCCTCAATAATGCCATTCAGAGTCAACCAAGCCGACTCAAGATAGAACACTCCCCCACATTGTCCTGCCAACGAACTCCTTATCAAGGAAACCTGAAACTGCTCCTTCCACCTCTATAACTCTGTCGGCGCTCTACGATACGATACAAGGCACCAAATCAATACCGAAATCAACAACCTTGTTCTGCGACATGTCCAGCCGCAAGAAACACATCCGAGAAGTCCCTCACCACTGGAACTGAATAAATATGAGGGGCCTTGGCACTGACACTCATCACAAGATCCCAAAATAAGAAAGACAGTTCTTTCCCAGCCGTCCACTGGTCTTTGAAATATGAAATCCCCAATAGGACACAATCCGTCGAACATCGCCACTCATTCCGTGGCATTTCCCGACAAAGCCAACCGTGCCATCTTATCATAATAGTCCAGAATAACACAACATGGAAACATCCAGTTTACACCCCAATATCATATCCAAAATCTAACACACCAAGCAAAGGAAGATCCACTCGGGCCACCAAATCTCGGTAGCCACTAAACAATGCTGATACACACGATTTAGAATCACAACATAGCCTGGATATGAGAACTTCCAGTCTCCAACTCCATATAGCACACGAATCATCGTACCTAATCCCAATTTCACCGTCTGAAAGCATACCACACCTTTACTACCCAATAATTCCACGATAGATACTCTAAAAATTTTCTTGTGCCACCAAGCAAACCCGAATATCACCAGTCGATCTAACAAGAAAGCACCGCAACACTACCGAAGTATCATCAGTTTAATCACATTACTCTTTTTCTAAAACATATAATCCCGTCAAATCACTTCCAATTAGCAGTACCATTTCCTTGATTACCCGAGGCTACCCATTGCCTCAGGGTTTTATGAACTTCTTTTCAGAATTGAACTGTAACTCATCTAGCCAAGAACTTCTACTGATCCCATTTAGAAAAAAAATCATTACACATCCCATGCTCCGCATGCCCATAGGAAATATACATCTCCAAACCACGGTAGAACCACACAAGAACTCTCTCCCAATTCCATTTGCACAAGCTAAATCGCCAGGACTGAATCCTTCTAACTAGACCAAGCTAAGCAAGCTGTCAAAATTCAAGAGCTTTGCTGCAAAATACTTGTACGAACTCATTACCTCGAACGCACACAAAGAATTAATCATATCCTTTCCATACCGATTCGATCTACCATCAAGCTACTTCATCTATCTAGATTTCCTTCTGATTCATTTTCAACTCGATATCCCCTCTTGTTGTATTACCATAATCTCTCAACCCAGGCTCACTACACGAGACCCAAGCACAAGACCACATTGTCTAAAACCCATAAGCCACTGAATACTCTCTCAATATTCCCAAAAATACCACATTCTAGAATACTTTACTCTGAAGGACTTCCTGCGAATCTGAATTCGTTACCTTTACCTTCCAGATATCGGTACATAGGATCCCATAATTAACATAAAAATACCACAAGTCTTGACCTTTTTCCAATGAAAACACAGTCTCTAACCACATACACAACCTTGAGTTACCCAATTGTTTCCTGTAGAATTTTGAACACATTAGAACCATTCTCGAAAGTCATTCACTCTTTTTCAAACCACAAATTACTTGTCCTAACGAACAGAACCGCCCATGCCTCATTGGCACTCTGACACCGCAAAAATGAAATCCTCATCCCAATACAACCAAGCAACTTCCTGCTCTATGGGCCAAGCATTCTTCACCAACAACACTCTAGACATACCGTGATTCTCATACCCTATGAAGCATAGTATAACCTTTGATGAAATTTTCCTTTACTCTAGCCATAGCTGACTCACTCGTACGCCCCAAACTGGAACCAACATAACACCTAACCGTGCAGTCGACTGCTCATCGCAGACTCCCCCACTTGGCTCGAAGACATAGATCAAGATACACTCAACATCTCATAACACTTTTACTCTATTGATGCCACAATACCATAGTGAGATTTAACTCAAATCATTTATAAATTGTGAAAATACAGGTCATCCAATGCTGTAATATTCTGCAAAATCTCGCACTCATCCCGCAATAGTCAAGCCCACTCTCTTAAACAATCCAAAATCTCAAATTTCAACACGTACCCTCCCATTACACATGAGGTCTTCTAACATACACGTAAGGATCACACCACTTCGGAACACTCCGTCGGGAATAACCCACCTACTTTGCCTCAATATAACATTTTCGTATACCTTCCACCATCATACGCATTACACAGCCATTTAGTCTTCCTGAGTCTAAACTCATACCTCAACATGAAATTTTACTTCACTCCCATCTAGGAGACACGAAAAGATTCTTCACGTGCCCATAACTCGGAGCTACACATCTAATCACAATGGAATCATACACTTAATAGTTCATTTATCATCCAGCAGACCTTCCTCGTCACTTCAAGTTACATAGATACATCCCGCAGTACTAAAATACTCATCACATGGCTATTCAACCGCCACTTCCACTAATAGGGACACCGCCGAACATATAAATTCCAAACACTTACTCACACAATCGGCACCTCAGTGCTCAAGCCATAGGCAAAGATCCGGCCTTAAGTCCTCCAGACTGGCCCAACATCAAACTCACAGAGATCACATCTCGCCCCTCAATTGAGGAATCACAAGCCATCAAGGCACATCTGAGACTGAGCGCTCATGCACGCATACAAATGCGTGGAAGGAATTTCAAGAGTTTCTTTTCAAGCTGAAATAAGGACACACGATAAGAATTCAAGGATGTGAAGTTTTCCTAAAGGTTCTATAGCCTCTCGAGGATAAATACAGACGTCTCCAAACCGATCCGTGAGACTCTACTAAACCTGCTCATAACTCGTGAGACCTAGTAACCTAGGCTCTGATACCAACTTGTCACGACCGAAACCCCGCACTGGTCCTGATGGCGACTCTCGTGAAGACAAGGACAGCCAACAAACCCAACTCGCCTCTTTCAAAAATATAGTTAAGCATAAATGAACAGCAAAAATATGACTTAATAATATTAATTAGTGGAAATACAACCCAACACAGCCCTAATCGGGATGTCACAAGTCACGAGCATCTATCAGAATGTAAATCTACTACAAGGCCTGAAATATACAAAACCAGAATAATGAATAAAAGAGAGAAACATGGTGCTGCGAATGCTGGTAGTCACCTCCTTAACTCATGTAACTCTGCCTCTGATCGGCCCAAAACCCGCTACCGGGTGAATAGATACATGCATCTGCACACGAGGTGCAGGGAGTAAAGTGAGTACTCCAACTCAGTGAGTAATAAAGGTAAATAACAACTGAGCAGTAAGAAATCACGTAAGGCAAACCATCATGCTGTATAGAAGCAGGGTACAATCCTTTGAGAAATCAGTAAGGCTGTGAAATCTTTGGAAACATCTTAGCTCAGTTTAAAACTCTTTTAAAAATGATCTTTTCAACAGTTACGAAAACGATTTCAAAACAGTTAGTGCTGATAAGCACAGAAAAATCCGCCCCTCGGGCACAAATACTACAGTATGACAGGTAAAAAGGCAAGTAAATATGCAAAATGAGTACATAAAAGTTCGCCCCTCAGGCAATATCTCAAAATAGTACCAACCCCTGGGGCTCAATATCAATCGCTTAGAATAGTATCAGCCCTTCGAGCTCAGTATCAGTCACTCAGCATAATATCAGCCCCTCGGGCTCACTCTCATATCACATGGGTACTCGTGCTCACTGGGGTGTACAGACTCCGGGAGGGTCCCCTTACGGCCCAAGTGCAATATCAAGCCACCTCGTGGCATATAAAACAAGGCCTGAAAGCCTTCTCACATCACACTCGAGGCCTGAAAGCCTCCTCACATATCACTCGAGGCCTGAAAGCCTCCTCACATAACACTCGAGGCCTGAAAACCTCCTCACATCACTCACAATGCCTGAAAGCCTCCTCAGTCCAGAAAATATCATAAGCCTCTCGGGCATCAATAAAATAGTAGTGCTCAGCCCCAACAACAATGGAAATGTGATTTAAGCCTGAAAATGCAATTAAAGTGGTTGAGTTTGTAAAACAGTATAATCAACAGGACTGAATTCAAGTAGTATATCAAATAGTGAGGAAAGAGTGATAAAAATCCACGGAGGATTCAAGTAGTCGGCATTAAGCCTAAAATATGGCGATCAGCCCAAACCATGATAGTAACAAATAAGTTCCAGTCAAATACGCGGTAAAATCATCAATCGGGATGGACCAAGTCACAATCCCCAACGGTGCTCTACCCCACACTCGTTATCCGGTGTGCAAGTAACCTCAATATAGCACTACGATGTGCAGTACGGGGTTTCAAACCATCAGGATATCATTTACAATCATTACTCACCTCGAACCGGTGAAATCCCTAGCCCGCGATGCCTTTACCCCTCAAATTGGCGTCTACACACGTCGAATCTAATCAAAACCACAACGAATGCATCACAATATTCCAATGGAACAGTACCAATCGAAAAATATAAAAAATCTCGAAATTAGCAAAACCCGAGCCCCAGGCCCACTTCTCAAATCTCAGAAATTTTCATATTAATAGATTCCTTATCTTCTCACGAGTTCATACATACCAAGAACTCCCAAATTCGAGCTCAAATGATCCATCAAATCCCAATTTGACATACTAAAAACTCAATCCCTAGTTCTTTAATTTTAGGCTTAATTTCCATAAATTTCAAGGTTAATTTCACATAAAAATCGTGTTTTAAGATCATAGAACTCACCTCCAATCAATCCCAATAGAGACATCTTCAATTTTCGTCCAAAAGCTCTCAAGGTTTCTCAAAAATGGAGGAAAAAATACCCTAGCTTGCGGAACCAAAAATGAACCTTTAAAACCTTTTCTGTCCAGCCCTTTTCGCATCTGCGATCACTATACCGCATATGCGGTTACCGCTTCTGCGGAATTCACTCCGCTTCTACGGATTTCCTACTATTACCCAGGACCGCTTCTGCAGTCTAGTTCCGCTTCTGTGGACCCTGCTTCTGCGGTCAAGCATTCGCTTCTGTAGAACTTCTTCAAATGCACGGACCGCTTCTGCGTTCATTATCCGCATCTGCGGACTCCGCACCTGCGGAAATAGTTCGCTTCTGCAGAAATCCCCCAAGAGGCCAAAATCCGCACCTGCGTTCCTTCCTTCGCATCTACGAAACCGCATCTGCGGCCCTTTTTCCGCAGATGCGGAAATACCAGATACCAGCAACTTCAGAAATGCAACAAGTCCAAATTCATCCCGATGGCCATCTGAAATCACCCCGAGGCCCTCGGGACCTCAACCAAAAGTGCCAACCCAACGTAAAACATCATTCGAACTTGTTCCCATCATCAAAACACCTCAAACAACACCAAAACCATCAAATTACATTGGATTCAAGTCTAAGTTCTAAAACTTGCGAGATACGCATTTGATAAAAAAACCCAACCAAACGATGTCCGAATGACCTAAAACTTTACACACACATACCAAATCACTTAACGAAGCTACAAACTCTCGGAATTCCATTCTGACCCTCGGATCAAAATCTCACCTATTAACCGGAGTTCGCCAAAATTCTAATTTCGCCAATTCAAGCCTAATTCTACACCGGACCTCCAAAATCACTTCCGATCACACTCCTAAGTCACAAATCATCTAAAGAAGCTAACCAAATCATAAAAAGTCCAATCCGAACTTATATACAAATAAGTCAACTCTCGGTCAAACTTTTCAAATTCAAAGCTTTCAACTAAAACCGTTCTTTCAAATTCATCCCAAATTTTCCTGAAAACCAAAACTAATGATCTACATTCGTCATAATACATAACACGGGGCAAGTCATGCCTGAGAACTGGCGATCAAAGTGCAAAATCTCAAAACGACCGGTCGGGTCGTTACAACACAACTATAGGGGCAGTTGATAATTGTTCTTTAAGGGTGTCAAAGGCTTTCATACAATATCCTAAAAATTCAAACTTAACATCTTTCATTAAAAGGTTAGTCAGCGATTTTGAAATCTTTGAAAAATCTTTTATGAACTGTCTGTAAAAACATGCATGACCTAGAAAGCTTCTAATGCTTTAACAGTTATGGGAGGGGGTAATCCTGCTATAAGATTAATTTTAGCCTTATCAACTTCTATCCCTTAAGAACTAATTTTATGTCCTAAAATAATTCCCTCAGTAGCCATAAAATGACATTTTCTCAATTAAGAATTAAGTTTGTCTCTTCACATCTCTTAAGAACTAAGGTTAAATAGTGAAGACAATCCTCAAAACCCTTGTCGAAGAGTGTAAAATCATCCATAAAAATGTCAAGAAATTGTTCAGTCATGTCAAAAAACTTGCTAACATGCAACGCTGAAATGTGGCAGGAGCGTTGCATAAACCAAATGACATTCTCCTATATGTATATTGTAATGACCCGATCGGTCGTTTTGAGCTCTAGTGCATCGTTCAGCAGTCAGAGGCCATGAGTAGCTTCATTTCAGGTATTATGACTTGTACGCGCGGTCGGAATCGAATTTCGGGAAGTTCAGAGTTGATTTGGAAAGAGAATTCTCATTTCGGAAGCTTAAAGTTGAAAAAATAAACTAAGATTGGATTTTTAAGTAAATGACTTTGGAATAAGGATTTGAAGGTTCCAACGGGTTCGTATGATGATTTTGGACTTGGGCGTATGTCCGGATCGAGTTTTGAATGACCTGGGAGCGTTTTGGTGCCTATTATGGAAAGTAGCATTTTAAAAGGAATTTCATAAGTTTGGGTTGAAGTGCATTTCAGTGATATCAATGTCTGTTTGGGATTCCGAGTCTGGGAGTAGCTTACGTATGGTGATTCTCAAGTTGGGAGAGCGATCAGAAGTGAATTCGGAGGTCCGTATGTCATTTTGGAGCCATTTCGCCAAAGATAGAAATTTGAAGGTTTTTTGAGATGTTTGACCGGAAGTGAAATTTTTGATATCGGAGTCGGAATCCAATTACAAAAGTTAGACTAGGTCAGTAATGTCAAATATGACTTGTGTGCAAAATTTGAGGTCAATCGGACGTGATTTGATAGGTTTAAACATCGAAAATAGAAGTTTGAAATTCTAAAGTTCATTAAGTTTGAATTGTAGGTCGATTCATGATTTTAGTATTGTTTGATATGATTTGAGGCCTCGAGCAAGTTTGTAACGTGTTTTGGGATTGGTTGGTAGGGTTGGTTGAGGTCCCGGGGCCCTCGGGTGGATTCCGGGTGATTAACGGATCAAAATTTGGAATTTCGGATAGCTGAAGGGTCTGGTTGCTGGTATAACCGCTTCTGCGGTGGGTTAACCACAGAAGTGGTTGGAGGTGAAGGGATCTGGGACCGCATATGCGGTCATATTTCTGTAGAAGCAGGACTGCACCTGCGGAAGGAGGAGCGCAGAAGCGGATTTTGGTCAGGGGCTCGTGGACCGCAGATGCGGTCAAGGTTCTGCAGAAGCGGGACCGCGCCTGCAGAAGGAGGAACGCAGAAGCGGAAAAGGGTGGCCTAGGGAGGACCGCAGAAGCGGTATTTCAACTGCACCTGCGGAACCGAAGAAGCGGCCAAGGGACCGCAGGTGCAAAAATTGCTGAGGCAGTGAGGTCTTTTAAGATCCGGGGTTAGGTTCATTTCAACCCCATTTTTCTTCCATTGGAGCCGATTGGGAGCAACTTTTAGGCGCCATTTTCATCACTCGTCATGAAGTTAGTAATTTATGCTAGCTTTGAGTTTAATACAAAGTTTATATATGGATTTAGGGAAGGTGTGAGCACGTGATTTTTGCTTCTCGGAAATTACTCCAAAAGAATTCAAAAAAAATAAAACAAGTTACCTTCGGGTACAATTTTGAGGATTTACGGGACATTTTGGTAATTGTTTGGTCCGTAAAATTCTCACCTTGTTGTAGTTAAATAAAAATACAAAAGCATATGTTGCATGCATTTAGGAGTTAATTGTGCGTTCTTAGAAATTAATTAACCATAATTTGGTTAAAAGAAAATTACAAAAAATATGCATTTCGTGTCTTGTCATTGTGTGATTTTATTCTTCATTTGTGTGTGTTAATGGTTGTGAGTAATAATTAATATATGTGTGATTTTTATTTTTTTGTAAATTATTGAGGAATTTTGGTTAATTAAGAAAGAAGGAAAGGGTTGCAATTGAAAAGGATTCGGATTTGGGCTCAAAAAATAGAGACCAAAACCAGGCCCATTTCCATGCTAGACCCGGTCCAAGACCAGGTCTTTCAGAGACGCCCTCCAAACGACGCCGTATTGGCGTCTCTATTTCGAGACGTTGATCAAATCAACTGGACGGACCAGATCAGGCCTCCCTTTAATCAAAACAGCATCGCTTTGGTGCGCCTGATCTAAACCGTTCATCTTGCTCAATCCAACGGCTCCAGGCTTTCCCAGATACCCGACCCGTCACCCTTGAGACCGACCCAGTCTCATTTAATTGAGACGACATCGTTCCCTCCCTGGCAAGAGATCCTGGCCATCAATCCAACTTGATCCAACGGCCAGGATCCCATCTTCTACCTCGTATATAAGCCTAACCCCTTACCCCACCCCCTTATCCAAAGCACCCCCCTTCCATCGTCTCTCTCAGAGATGAACCAAACATTCCCCAAAACCCTAGTAGCCGCCACCCCTCCCCTTCGCCGTTAACCCGGAGGCAACGATGACGGTGACCACCATCTTAACACCACAGAACCCCCATAACACCCTGAACCCAAATCCACAAGCCTCTTGGCTCGAATCTAGCTACATCTTCTCGAATCTTCAATCGAAGATTC
>MU731952.1:13732-28161 GCA_026770625.1 Nicotiana glauca
GCTCAATGACAGTCAATTGTTTGATCGTATATGACTTGAAGTCTGAAAGTTTAGCAGCAAGTTTAGATTGAATTATTTCAACCATAGTTCGATTGGAAAATGGACTCGTATAGAACAATTTGATTTTCATGGGTAGCCGCTAGTGTAATTGAATCTGAGCATGATCAAGTGATAGACCTGGATAGGCCCTCATAAATAAAAATGAGATGAGCCTCGCCAAATAAAATACATAATTGCGGGGCCCTCATTAATTACTTACTAAAATACTTAGTATTCGGGATAGGCCATTTAGCGAATTTTACGGCCTTCCCAAAAGATAACAACACGTAGCCGCTCTGGGAGCGATTTTTAATAATATTACTTTCCTAATACGGGTGTGCATTTCATGCAACCCAAATCCAAATCCGAAAACATCGAATGAGAATATGTCAAGGATCCGGGTGCATTTCATGTGACGTGATCCGAAAATATGTCCTTAAACGACGTTCGCTTTCTTAAAAATAAAATAACTTGACAAAAAACGGTAATTAATTCTAAAAATTGCACAAATAGGATAACATGTATAAAAAATCAATTTTAGCCAAATATGACAGTTGAGCGAGCGTGCTAGAACCACGGAACCCGGGAATGCCTAACACCTTCTCCCGGGTTAACAGAATTCCTTACCCGGATTTCTGGTTCGCAACTTTTAAACAGAGTCAAACCCTTCCTCGGTTCGGGATTCAAAATGGTGATTTGAGACACCATAAATCTCCCAAGTGGCGACTCTGAATCTTAAATAAAAACGAATCCCATTTCGATTGTCCTTAAATTGGAAAAACTCCTTTATTACTATATCTCTTCCCGGGGTGTAGTAAAGGCCGTGAAACTAGCGGAAAAAAGGAGGTGTGACAGTACTTATAGGCTCAAAATCATTAGGCGCCACACTTTACCCCTTTTTAATCCCATTAGGACCGTTGCTGAGAGCCACCCGCTCTAACTTGGCCCCGAATATAATCAACTCCATGAGTCTTCCATCACATGAATATTCCCTTGGCGAAGAACCCGGCGAATCACTTCCCTTGGAACCCGCATCTATACAAAGCAAAATCCTGAAACTTTTCCCAAGTCAGAACATGGGCCAATAAGACCAATGATAGCCCACCTTTAATAATTCCTTTGCCCAGATTACCACTTATGGTTTTTCCCCGTAGCTGAAATAGCCCATCAGTATGCTAATAACCAGAAACCTCACAAGTAGTTAACTTTGCAACCCCATCATAAGCGGTGGGACTCTCCCACTTAGCTTGAAGCCATTATTTCACAACTCTGGAATTCACCAAGATTCCCTAGCTTTCATCGACATAACCTTGCGCGATCAACCGCATAAATTCTCGAATTCTTTTCGCAAAACCTCATTATTTTATACTCTGATTCACCCACTGCATTCGCACGACCGATCTCTTTGCTACATAACCGGTAAAATTCTTTGTAGAAGCCTCACCAACCACGCGACTGCTAACTTGCTCACTTGGGTAACCCGCCTATAGAAGGCTCTCCCCGGCATCTTTCAACACTGGTGCACAGGGTACAATCACTACGACATCAATGACCCATCCTGAGTCTAAGCTCACTCTCCAGCTGCACAGGTCCATTTACCCCTCGTGGACACCATTCAAATGTGCGACAACATCCTTCCAATTCAAAGTCATGCTACATCCTTCTTCATTTAAGCGGCTCCTTTCCGTTATGTTAAATTTCCGACCGCACAAGAATCCCCTACTTCAAATTAGATCCGCAGACCCCAATAGCCAAGCACCAATATTCCCAAATTGCTCCAACCTCTCCTTAAGGCGCATAGTCATCTTATCGCCAAGCCCCTATGCAACTCCGTCACTCTCCCACTTTGGAAAAACTCACTTCTTTAATCAACTACTCGACCTGCACTTCCTAAACCTGGCCTTTTAGAAGTTTAAAACTCTGCCTGACACTTCCCACGCGTCTTTCTCATCTTTTGTTGCTCAGTTGTTGCCTTAATAAAATTTATCTTCATAGAACTTGAATCTACAATTTGCTAATAACTCCAAACTTTTCTGAAGGTCATCTTTCTCGAACCGTCAATATTAGAAATACTGATTCAATCCTGAGCTACCGCACCCTGCGATATCTGACAGTTGTGCCTCCAATTCTATCTCACAACATCTTGCCCCAAAGTCAAATTGTAGAAGGTCATAACACCGATAAACTTAGCACGTTCAATTAGGACAACGACATCCCATCATAGAAGAAAACTGTACAACGCTAGCAAATACCAAGTCTCATTACTTCCACCATCCCACATCTGACCATCCTTAGTTCGATTGCCTTTCCCCTCTCGGGAATAAAATACTGAATCTCTTGATTATGCACTGAGTAAACCTCCCTTCAAGTCATTTACTGCCCCGGCAAGTAGACAATCATCCTTCCATCATATCACTACCGCGCAACATTCGTTCATAAGAATCATGGCAACTTGTGCCTTACCCCAGAGCTATCAAAAGTAACGTTGCTGAGCCGAAACAACAGAATATCCTTCCACAAGGTGACGATAATAACTCAAATAACCCCATAGGGAGAAACACCCGCACCACATTTGTAGTGGTATTAAAATTCTTCAACTCTCGATTTATAACAAGCACTTTGCGTCACATAAGATTGAGTAGAAAGGAGACAAAGGCATAAGCCCCACATGAATCAAATCGCACGATAAGGAACCAAGAAGGGAAGTAATCCTAACAGTCCTGTAGCCTCCCGAGGAAAAGTACAGACGTCTCCGTACCGATCCGCGAGGCTCTACTAGACTTGCTCATGACTCATGAGACCCTAGAAACCTAGTGCTCTAATACCATGTTGTCACGACCCAAAATCCACTAAGGGTCGTGGTGGCGCCGGACACCGCTGTCAGGCAAGCCAACTTAATTAATTGATTAACTTCTCTTTTTAATACCTTTGAAATCTAGGATTTTTCCTTCCATTTTTCATAAATAAATAGATCACTACTTAAATTCAAATTAAATAATAAACAATTAGTACATATCATTCGAAAACCATCTCAGAACCCAGTGTCACAAGTGCTTGAGCATCTACTGATAAGGAAATAAAATACAACATCCGTCCGAAATACAGTGGACAGGAAATAAACACAATATGCTGAAAGGGACTATACTAGCTGCGGGTCGCCTCAAATAATGCAACTCACCTAGTCCCAGAATCATCCGTGCTGCTACGCCCAGTAGGCCACTAGGATTACATATACCTGTGCAACAAAAATGCACAGAAGTGTAGTATGAGTACGTAATCAATGCGTACTCAATGAGTATCCCGTCTAATCTAGAAGAAGTAGAGACGAAATGGTCAACTTTGACACTTACTATAGGTCAATTAACAATATACTAAAATGTGAGGAAATCATGGATTTATATAGTAGTTCTAATTCACGAAGTCGGAAAACAGGACACCTTCAACAAATAATCAGGAATTTTCAAGGATTACTTTTCATCATCTTATCAATTTATATCAAGCCATGAAAGGCAATATCAACATTTAAAAGTCTCAGGCAACAATATATATATCATGCACAATCATGACGAGGCGACGGCCCGATTCAACAAAAATAAACTGTGCACTTGTCGAGGGTCGATGGTGCACCCATAGATGAATCGATTTAATCTGCCGAGGCATTCGGCCCGTTCCAAAAATAAACACATAGAAACATTCAATCACGAAGCCCACATGGGAAAATTATTCAAAGAAAAGCTAATTCTCTTTTAACAATTTAAGAAAATGAGGTTTAGATACTGTTAGAAATTCATTTACTATTTTGATGTGGTTTAAGCAATTCAACTATCCATAAGATTACAAATATTCAAAGTATAGCATGATTTTGGGTCCTAAACTACCCGGACAATAGCATAATAGTGGCTACGCACGGGCTCTCGTTAACTCGTGCGTACGTAGCCCCCACAAATAGGAGCACATAACCAATTAACTCACCTATGGGAACAATTCCCTCTTACAAGGTTAGAAAGGAGACTCACCTCGCTCCGAAGCCGATATTCCGATTTAAGAACGCGCTCAAACTTCCAATTTAGAGCAGAACGATCCACAACTATTCAAATAGGGTAAGAACTAGTCAATACATGCTTAAAAGCTCATATTCTAACTATTAACCCAATTTCCCAGCCTTAAATTCAAGGTTTCTATAATCCAACCCCGGGCCCACGTGTTTTCGAAGGAAGTTGTTCTCCATAACCTAAGGATAAGAATATATGATTTCTACTTCATTCCATAACCAATTTCGTGGTTAAATCTTGTTTTTAACAAAACCCTAGGTTTTACTCTATTCCCATGGTTTTCACTAATTTCACATGTGTTAATCTACCCAAAACTCAAGTATTAAACTAAGAATAGGTGGGATAGCTTACCTCAAGATGCTTGGTGGAAGTATTCTTTCAAAAGCTCCGAAAATCGCCCAAGAAACGAGTGAAAAATGAGCAAAAATGGCCTTGAGCCCGACTAAATGAAGGCCACTACCTTCTGCGATTTCCGCATATGAGGTCTTGGGCCACACCCGCGACCACCGCTTCTGCAAAAAAGAGACCGCTTCTGCGGTCTGGGACACTTCTGCGGATTTTGGGCAGCATCTGCGGTCTTGACTGCCTGGCCTTGGGCCGCTTTTGCGAACAGTCCCACCGCTTCTGTGGTTCCGCTTATGCGGATTTAGGGCCGCATCTGCGGTCTTGGCCGCTTCCGTGAATGAAAGACCATTTTTGCGGTCTCGCACCTATGGTCAACCAACCGCAGGTGCGGTTATGACAGAAGCAGATGCTTCAGCACTTCCAAAAATCCCCTTTTTGATCCGTTAACATCCCGGAATCCACCCGAGGCCCCTGGGACCCCAATCAATCATACCAAACAGTCCCAAAACACATTACGGACTTGCTCGAGGCTTCAAATCACATCAAACAACATAAAATCACGAATTAACCCCCATTCCAAACTTAATGAACTTTAGAATTCCAAATTTCTATTTCCGATGTTTAAACCTATCAATTCACGTCTGATTGACCTCAAATTTTGCGCACAAGTCATATTCGACATTACGGGCCTATTCCAACTTCCATATTTGGATTCCGATCCCGATATAAAAAATTCCACCTCCGGTCAAACTTATCAAAAACCTCAAAATTCCTATCTTTAGCCAAATGGCTCCAAAATGACCTACGGGCCTCCGAATTCACTTCCGATTGCGCCCCCAACTCTAGAATTACCATACGGAGCTATTCACAGCCTCAGAATCCCAAATGGACATCGATAACACTGAAATTCACTTCAAGCCAAACTTATGAAATTCCTTCTAAAATGCTTACTCCCACAATAGGCGCCAAAACGCTCCTGGGTTATCCAAAACCCGAACCGGGCATACGCCCAAGTCCGAAATCCTCATACGAATCTGCTGGAACCATCAGATCCCAATTCCAAGGTCATTTACTCAAAATTCCAATCCTAGTTCATTCCTTCAACTTCACGCTTCCGAAATGAGAATCCTCCTCCCGAATCAACTCCGAACTTCCCGAAACTCAATTCCGACTGCGTGTACAAGTCGTAATAGTTGATTTGAAGCTGCTCATGGCCTCAAAACGCTGAACGATGCACTAAAGATCAAAATGACCGATCGGGTCATTACAGAGCTAATCGTTAATCGAATTGATTTATTTAAACTAAACTAGTTGATATCTGTAGGCAGAATTTCTGGTGGCATTCCTTATAGACATGGTATCTAGTTTTAATACTGATTTCAAAAACTTTGCAGGCATGATGGAAAATAAAAACATGTAAACACTTGTTATAACGGAAGCTGTATTGGGATTATATCCTATAGGCATGACATCTACTTGTTAAATTGATTTTAAGACCTACAAACATGATTTATTTATGGAATCACTTAAGACCTATAGGCAATATTTTTAGCATGGTAAAGCAAACATAGCAAAAAATGTAAAGTCCTATAGGAATGGTTTCTATCATGGTAAGGCAATTGTATCGAAACGTAAAGTCCTATAGGCATGATCTCTACCCATATTACCCCACAGATATGTAACTACCCACCCTTTTCACTAGTTACCCCCATATTCGTTTACAAATTATTACAGACCATATGAATAAATTAAATTAGTAGATAATAAAATAATAAGTTATTATATAGGGAGCCTACAGATAGGCCCAGGTTTCCAAAGCCTCCAATAGCCTCAAATGCCCAAATTTCATAGACAATGTCATAGTCTAGGTGCATCAAAGTTCCCTAAGGATCTCAAGGATACTGGGCAGTGCTTACACCTAGACGTGGTAACCAAATTGAATAAGTGCAGTGTGGAAGGGCCAACCTCAGTATGCCAGAGTTCAGAGGGTTCTAAAGAGGATCCTTAGGCAGTACACATACTGCAGGGGGCAGAACCTATTGACTTAGGAGTAAAGTGAGAGTGCTTGACACAATTTAAAAGGTTTTAGTAGGAAAATAGTATTAAAAGGATGTTTGTTTGAAATAATTTATGGAGTAAAAGAGGGAGTCATACCGTAAAAAAAACTTTGAAAAGAGATATTTACATGATCAAACAACAGTAAATCACACATGGAGTCTAAAACCACATCAGCAATACTCACAGGACCAAAACAAGAAAAAAAAACCTACATACATGGTGATGGGGATTGGGGATACATAGAGCACATGATTGTAAACACATAATAGGCAAAGGTCTTAGGAATTGGCACAGACATGCTCAGACACAATTGATCAGACATAGTCACAGAACCAGCAATTCTTAAGGAGGTTCAGTATAGAATTCACATGGATTAAGATCAATCCCAGAACCATACAAGTTCAGGAGTGCAGACTACTTCACAAGGAGACTCATACCAGAACTAGATAGAGAAAAATCACATGGAGACAAGCTATATAGGGGGGGGGGGTAACATGTTCATACTGATCCTGAGCAAGGGGAGTACATAACATACTAATCATGTAATCATATTAACTGCAAGTTTCACAGGAAAATCATTAGAAAAAGCAAACTAGAAACAGGATGAACTGAAGCAATAAAATAACCATATTGTTGTTGGAACTTGAATTGAAACTAGATTGTCACACTTCTTTTTTACCACCTGGAAGGGGAGTATAAGGGAATTTTTTCCAATTTAAGTGACAATCGAAATGGGATCATTTATATTAAATTCAAAATCACTACTTGGGATAATTTATGGTCTCCCAAGTCACCGGTTTAAAATCCAGAATCGAGGAAAGTTGACTCTTATTTATGGTCTGCGAACATAGAAATTAGGGTAAGGAATTATGTTAATTCGGGAGAAGGTGTTAAACATTCCTGAGTTCCGTGGTTCTAGCACGGTCGCTTTGATCACACTTAGCTTAATCAAATTGTCTAATTACTAATTTTTAGAACCTATGTGCATTTGCCCTTTTTAATTAAGAAATTATGTTGAAACGGGTCACGCGTACGTGTACCCATTTGTTTGGCGCGTCAAAAATCATGTCACGTGAACATGTCCACAATTAATAACGCTTTATTAATATTAAAAAAAATGTAGTCGAAGTTGTGTGAGCGCATACCCCAATTTTGTTTTTAAGATCATAATTATGTCACTCGAACGTGTCCACAACCACGATGATAGATTAATTCGTGCCGAAAGTATTTTCTACGAGTATTCATTTTTAAACCATAATCATGTCACGTGGACGTGTACATGATCGCGATGATAAATTCAAAATGCGCCTAAAGGTTCGCCTACTCAGGGTGGTCGGCCTAAAACATGTTTCTAATGCAAATGATGAACTATAAGTGATAAAAATATTAAGAGTATACTTTTATTTTTCATATTATACCCAATCCCTAAGGCCATTCAAACAATCCATGACATACTTCAGCCTAAACAATTCACAGGTTTGCTTGGTATTAAATCAAAATTTCAAATTCGAAAACATAAACTAATAAACTACTTAAATAGATTTCAGACCAACAATGAAGCAAACAAAATAATCAATAACATTCATATCTCAAACACATAAGAAGAATGCTGAAAATTAATTAAAATGAGGTTAAGGAGTGGACCTCAAATAGAACCTTGCCAATTAATGAAATATCCGACCTTTGGAATTTGGAACACAGACCAGACGAACCTCGAAAGAAAATACAACCCAAGAATAGAAAACCACCTATCGGCACCGGAAATAGGCCAGGTCTGAAAATTGCACCTCTGTATTTTCATTTTTCTGGCAACTTGTGACAGAAGAAAATTGCAACAGCAAGGTATGAATATGAATGAAACTCAAAACAAAGCAATTTTGGTTATGAAATGCTCAACACCAGAAAATTTGGATAGTGATAACTCGACGGAACCCAAATCTATCCGACAAACTCGAACGGAACTGAACAGACCCAATGAACAGGATTTAATAGAACTCAAACTTAACTGAAACGCCGCTATTTTTCGACGACAACCAAAGAACGAGAAGAAAAATTAGAAACTTTTCCTCACTGTAGCTGCTCTCATTTTGGACTGAAAATAGCAACCGGTGGTCGCTGGTTATTTAGAGAAGGGCTGGGGTCATCCGGTTGATGGCATGATGCTGTTGTCGGCAGTGTCGCCACTCACCGATGATCAGTTCTAGCGAGGCAGCAGCAGTTGGTGTTGGTTGTTCTTTAGGTGGTCGTTGTTTTGGCTTAAGAGGAAACCATCGAAAATGGTTGAAAGAAGAAGATGACCGATCGGTGGGTAGTGTATTTGGTGTTCAGCGGCTGCTTCAAGATCTTCTAGCTAGGTCCATGTATTAGCTCTAGGATTTTCCAAGTTTTTGGGAAGAAGAAGTAGCTCCAGCGGCTAATTGTCCTTTGTATTGTGTGTTCAAGCTGCCTAGGTCTTTTGCTTTAAAAAATGAAGAAGAACGAATCTGATGGGGGGGGCTATTAGGTTGTGTATTGCTGCTCCTCTCCTAAAGTCTAGGTCTAGGTTAGTTTTTGTAGCTTTTTTCTAGGGTTTTAGGGGTATTGGGCTTGGGTTATTATGGGCTAGGTCCGAAAATTAGGCCTAAAAATGGATCATTTGAGCCCAAATTTTATTCTTTCTCCGTGAACAAGACTAAAAATACGGCCTCATTTATCAATTAATCATACTTAACTAAAACAACTATTAAGATAAGACTAATTGTAAAAACAAACCTTTTTTTTGTATTTTCAAATATCATATTAAAATAAAAATAAGGTACTATTTTTGTATATTTTTTTCGATTTTACGAAAGGTATATAAACTAAAACTAACTAAAAAGAAGAAATATTTTTGTATTTTTTATTTTTTGAAAATAAAGTAAAAGAGTCAAAACTAATTGGAATATCGATATTAGGCCTAAACTAAATATTTTACATGCTAAAATATATAAAATCTTGGGGAGGGTCCAAAATCACATGTCTACAGTTGCACCTCTTTTACTGGAAACACGAAGAAGTTTCAGACAAAGAACGATGAGACAGGTTTTTTTGACCCGACCCTTATTTAGAGAGATAAAAAACTAAGAGAAAGAAGAATGTGACCGAGCCCTGGTATTTGAGCTGCCTACATATCCTTGGTTATAAAGGAATCAGACCATGTGTAGTCAGAAGTAGGAACAGTGGTAAAGTGTACTGAGGTGGAGAGCCGGTC
Source organism: Nicotiana glauca (assembly GCA_026770625.1). Classification (NCBI taxonomy): domain Eukaryota; kingdom Viridiplantae; phylum Streptophyta; class Magnoliopsida; order Solanales; family Solanaceae; genus Nicotiana; species Nicotiana glauca. The sequence goes on from MU731952.1 coordinate 23,456, forward strand.
GAGGTGTCGTTCCGTCGAGGTTCCAGTCCGCGGTCCTGTTATTACATAAAAATATAAAAAAAATGAAAAAGACTAACTAAGCCTGTCAACTATGAGTTACAATATTCCTATCTATAAGTCTTCTGAAGTTTGATCTTGGGTCTTGAATGGTTCTTCATGCAGACTTTGGATTTGAACCTTGACGCTTTCTAGTTGAAGGTGCTAGTTCATTCTTCTTCAGCTTTTCGGATAAAAACCGGACACACCATGCTTGTGACTTCAGTCATGTCTTGAGCAGCTCACATCTTGCATCAACTTCTGCATTTGGATTCACTTCTTGCCTTTCTTTTTTTTTGTTTTTATTCTGGATAGTGACTAACTTCTGTTGATCATCTTGGATTGTTGACTCGCATTCTTCCCGCGAGCTTCTTTTGTTGCTTACTTGAATTTCATTCTAAAGTGAATTCCCTTATTTTCCAGGTGGGTGCCTGATTGCCAAAACTTGAACTGTTTTCCCTTGAAACTCGAACTGTTTTTCCTTGAAACTTGAACTGTCTTCCCTTATTCTCCAGGTGGGTGCTTGCAATCAAAACAACAAAACAAAAAAAAAAAATTTGCCCCAGTTTGCACTCGGAAGATTTGTGAGTTGTTAGCAAAACTATAAACCACTCATGTTATTGTTGCAATGGTCAAAGTAAACTAGAGACTCGACTGTGCATCTCCTGTGAGTAAAACCAAGAAATTTTGACTAGCAAATGCGTCTGCTAAGAATAAAAACTAAATGACCCGGATCAGGTAGTGCATCTCCTATGAGTGAAACTTGAATGAACCAAATTAGGAAGTGCATCTCCTAGGGGAGGAATCTCAATTTAGGAAGTGCGTCTCTTAAAACAAACTCGAACTAGGAAGTGTGTCTCCTACAGGTAAAACTTCAATGGACCAGACTAGAAAGTGTGTCTCCTAGGGCCGAACTCAAATGACTCAAACTAGGAAGTGCGTCTCATAAGGGTGAAATCTCAATTTAGGAAGTGCGTCTTCTAAAACAAAATATAACTTGAAATACCCAGACTAGGAAGTGCGTCTCCTAGGAGTGAAACATCAATGACTCAACTAGGAAGTGCGTCTCCTAGGAATGAACTTAAATGAACCAAATAGGAAGTGCATCTCCTAGTGGTGAAATTTCAATTTAGGAAGTGCATCTCCTAAAACAAAATATAACTTGAAAGTCCCAGACTAGGAAGTGCGTCTCCTAGGGGTGAAACATCAATGACTCAAACTAGGAATTGCGTCTCCTAGGAATGAACTTAAATGAACCAAATAGGAAGTGCGTCTCCTAGTGGTAAAATCTCAACTTAGGAAGTGCGTCTCCTAAAACAAAATATAACTTGAAAGACCTAGACTAGGAAGTGCATCTCTTAGGGGTGAAACATCAATGACTCAAATTAGGAAGTGTGTCTCCGAGGAATGGACTTAAATGAACCAAATAGGAAATGCGCCTCCTAGTGGTAAAATCTCAATTTAGGAAGTGCGTCTCCTAAAACAAAATATAACTTGAAAGACTTATATTAGGAAGTACGTCTCCTAGGGGTAAAACCATCAGTGACTCAAACTCATATGATCCAAACTAGGAAGTGCATCTCCTAAGGGTAAAATCTCAATTTAGGAACCTAGGAAGTGCGTCTCCTATGAATGAACTTAAATGACCCAAACTAGGAAGTGTGTCTCCTAGGGGTAAAATCTCAATTAGGAAGTGCGTCTCCTAAAATAAAATATAACTTGAAAGACCCAGACCATGAAGTGCATCTCCTAGGGGTGAATCATCAATGACTCAAACTAGGAAGTGTGTCTCCTATGAATGAACTCTCAATTTAGGAAGTGCGTCCCCTAAAAGAATAACTTGAAAGACCTTGATTAGGAAGTATGTCTCCTACAGGTAAAACTTCAATGAGCCAGACTAGGAAGTGCATCTCCTTGGGCCGAACTTAAATGACTCAAACTAGGAAGTGCGTCTCCTAGGGGTGAAATCTCAATTCAGGAAAAGCGTCTCCTAAAACAAAAATATAACCCAAAAAACCCAGACTAGGAAGTGCGTCTCCTAGGGGTGGAACTTCCATGACTCAAACTAGGAAGTGTATCTCCTACGAATGAACTCTCAATTTAGGAAGTGCGTCTCCTATGGATGACACTTCAATGACTCAAGCTAGGAAGTGCGTCTCCTATGAATGAACTTGAATGAACAAAGCTAGGAAGTGTGTCTCCTAACAAGTATAATCTGAAAGACCCCTACTAGGAAGTGCGTCTCCTGACAGGTAAAATTTCAATGACTCCAACTAGGATGTGTGTCTCCTAGGGAAGAATTTAAATGACCAAGACTAGGAAGTGCGTCTCCTAGTGGGTGAAAACTTTAGTGACTAAAACTCATATGATCTAAACTAGGAAGTGCATCTCCTAGGAGTCAACTTAAATGACTCAAACTAGGAAGTGCATCTCCTAGGGGTGATGTGTGATCGTTCCAATAGCCTTTGCGTAAGCAAAACTAGGGAATTACACCTAAAAAATTCAAGCTTCCAAGCTTTGATGAACATAGATTTCATCCCTGTTACAGACAAAGAAAACTTGTGAGTTTAAACACGGTGGTTGGTTTATGGCCTTGACTTTGAGGGCGATTACAGACCAGGAGTTTGTGTTCTTGACCTGGCTTACCCGACGGACAACTTGAGCCGAAGAGGGGGCAACGTACCGGGAGCACTAAAGTCTACCTGGCCTTGTTGCTGGCCCAAACTCATTCTATTTGGTATGACTTCTACATAAAAAGCGAGCCACGCGAACGTTTGCACCATTTTTAGAAGACTCGAAGGGGTGGCGTAAGAAAGCATTTTAATACAATTCAAACAATATCAAAGCGGTAAATAGGCAGCATTTGGCACATTAGGTCCGCAAAATACAGTAATATCAACAATAAATAAATCGAAGTAAAAATCACCCAACAAGCTCGAATTATTGAACCCTGAATCAGAGATTCTGGGTTCTTATCCTCAACAGAGTCGCCAAAGCTCTCACACCTCCTTTTTACCACCCCGGAAGGGGTTATAAGGGAGTTTTTTTTCAATTTAAGTGACAATCGAAATGGGATCATTTATATTAAATTTAGAGTTGCCACTTGGGATAATTTATGGTGTCCTAAGTCACCGGTTTAAAATCCTGAATCGAGGAAAGTTGACTTTTATTCATGGTCTGCAAACACAGAAATTCGGGTAAGGAATTATGTTAATCCGGAATAAGGTGTTAGGCATTTTACGAGTTCGTGGTTCTAGCATGGTTGCTTTGATCATACTTGGCTTAATAAAATTCTCTAATTACTCATTTTTAGAACCTATGTGCATTTGACCTTTTTAATTAAGAAAATATCATGAAATGGGTCACGTGTATGTGTACCCATTCGTTTGGTGCGTGCAAAATCATGTCACGGAACGTGTCCACAATTAATAATGCTTTATTCATATTAAAAAAAAATCAATCAACATTGCGCGAACGCATACCCGATTTTGTTTTTAAGATCATAATTTTGTCACTCGAACGTGTCCACAACAACGATGATAGATTAATTCGCGTTGAAAGCATTTTATACGAGTATTCATTTTTAAACCGCAATCATGTCGACGTGTACATAATCACGATGATAAATTCAAAATGTGCCTAAAGGTTCGCCTACCCGGGGTGGTCGGCCTAAAACATGAACGCAAATGATGAACTATAAGTGATAAAAATATTAAGAGTCTACTTTTCTTTTTCATATTATACCCAATCCCTAAGGCCATTCAAACAATCCATGACAAACATCAGCCTAAACAATTCACAGGTTTGCTTGGTATTAAATCAAAATTTCAAATCTGAAAACATAAACTAATAATCTACTTAAACAGATTTTAGACTAACAATGAAGCAAACAAAATAATCAACAACATTCATATCTCAAACACATAAGAAGAATGTTGAAAATTATTTAAAAACGAGGTTTAGGAGTGGACCTCAAATAGAACCTTGCCAATTAACGAAATATCTGACCTTTGGAAATTGCAATGCGGTCCGGATGAACCTCGAACGAAAATACAACCCAAGAACAGAAAACCACTGATCGGCACCGTAAATAGGTCAGGTCTGAAAATTGCACCTCTGTGTTTTCATTTTTTCGGCAACTTGTGACAGAAGAAAATTGCAACAACAAGGTATGAATATGAATGAAACTCAAAACAAAGCAATTTTGGTTATGAAAATGCTCAACACCAGAAAATATGGACAGCAATAACTCGACGGAACCCAAATCCCCGGCAAACTCAAACGGAACTGAACATACCTAATGAACGGAGCTAGCGACCTATGAATGGGCTTTTATAGAACTCAAACTTAACTGAAATGACGCTGTTTTCGACAACAACCAAAGAATGAGAATAAAAATTAGAAACTTTTCCTCACCGTTGCTGCTCTCATTTTGGATTGAAAATAGCAGCCGGTGGTTGCTGGTTATTTGGAGAAGGATTGGGGTCGTCTGGTAGATGGCTTGATGCTGTTGCCGGTAGAGTCACCACTCACCGATGATTAGTTCCGGCGAGGCAGTAACTGTTGGTGTTGGCTGGTCCTTTAGGTGGTAGTTGTTTTGGCTTAAAAGGAAACCATCGAAAATAGCTGAAAGAAGAAGCTGACCGATTGGGCAGGCGGGAGGGGGAGGG
>MU731952.1:37209-63852 GCA_026770625.1 Nicotiana glauca
CCCCAACGGTACTCTACCCCACGCTCAGGTCCAGCGTGCAAGTCACCACAATACAGCACTATGATGTGCAAATCCGGGGTTTCAAACCCTCAGGATATCATTCACAAGTATTACTCACCTAGAATCGGTGAAATTCCTCGCTCGCGATGCCTTTGCCCCTCAAATTGGCGTCCACACGCGTCGGATCTAACCAAAACCAGAGCAAATACATTACAATATGCTAAGGGAACAATACCCAATCGAAAACAATCGAAATATATCAAAAAAATCTCGAAACTAGCAAAAACTCGAGCCCCAGGCCCGCTTCTCAAAAAATTACGAAATTTATATTTTCGGAATCCTCGTCTCGCCACGAGTCCGTACATATAAAGTTTATCAAAATCGGAGTTCAATATCCCCTTCAAATTCCAATTTTTCAATACCAAAAACCAAGCCCTAACTTTCTCCAATTTTCACCCAATTTTCAAAGATTTCAATGATAAATCTTCAATAAAATCGTGTAATTAGCTCATAAAACTTACCTCCAATCGAATCCTAGTTGAAATCATCTTAATCCCTCGTCAAAAGCTCCCAAATATGCTCAACAATGGTGAAATATGACTTTAGCTCGCGGAGGAAATGTTATAAAACCCTTCTGTCCGCCCAGCATTTTCTTCATCGCGTTCGCGACACAAGCCACGCGAACGCGAAGACCAACATTCTTGAAATTCAAAAACACCTTACGCGAACGCGACCCTTGACCACACGAACGCGTTACACTGAATCCTTCCACTATGCGAACGCGTCCCAATTAGTGCGAACTCGATGCTCAACAACCTGCCTCAGTGCAAACGCGACACTAACCCGAGCGAATGCGTATAACAAAATTCCACTGACTCCAAAATCCTTCTACGCGAACGCGAAACTCCAAACGCGAACGCGAAGCTCAAGGCTCCATAACTACGCGATCGCGACCACTCCTCCGTGAACGCGAAGGCAAAAAAAAATCCCAGACTCCCAAAAATACCCTACGCGTTCGCGTCCATCACCACGCGAACGCGATGCACAAAAGTCTGCAACAATTACAGCAGAAAATCTGATCTCATTTCAAACCAAAAAGGGTCCGTTTGACCACCCGAATCCATCCCGGGGCCCCCGGGACCTCAACCAAAAGCACCAACTCATTCTAAAATATTATTCAAACTTGCTCCAATCATCGAAACACATCCATTAACACAAAAATCATCAAATCACCACGGATTCAAGCTTAAATTTTCTTAAAACTTCCGAAACTCATATTCGATCAAAAACCCGACCAAACGACATCCGAATGACCTGAAAATTTGTAGACATATCCAAAATTACCTAAAGAAGCTACTGTAACTCTCGGAATTCCATTCCGACCCTCGGATCAAAATCTCACCTATCAACCGGAGTCCGCCAAAATTCAAACTTCGCCAATTCAAGCCTAATTCTACACCGGGCCTCCAAATTCGATTCCGATCGCACTCCTAAGTCACAAATCATCCCCCGAAGCTAACCGAACCACCGAAATTCACATCTGATCTCTCTAACCACATAGTCAACTTCCGGTTGACTTTTTTTTTCTAAAACAAGCTTCCTTCTAAGAGGCTATGTGCCTTATTTCCAACCAAAACCAATTCAATTACACCCGATCGACTCTAATACTGATATTGAAACATGAAGCAACATAATAAAGGGGGAAATGGAGCAGTAACACATAAGACGACGGGTCGGGTCATCACAAGTCGCCACCTAACGGGTTTAAGGTACGTTAGGGCAGCTAGAGTGATTAACTCTTGGATTGGTTTGCATTACCGTAGATTAGGGTAAGGGCTCAAAATAACCTCGAGGGGAAGGTGTTAGGCACCCCTCTTGGTCCACAATTGTGGGTCCCGACCGAACATATATGCACAAATTAGTCCATTACAAATAAGCAGTTAAATCAAATAGGTTGCAAGTAAAGCACGTTGGATAACTCAAGTAATACGATAAAGATTTTAAACAAATTGTAAAGCAAAGATTTTAAATAGAAAAAGGAATTTTGGTAAAGGAGGGGTCCTAGGCTGGTTATCCTATAGGATCACCCCACACAATGTCCGGTAAACACTCCTCGATGAGGGGCTACACATGACATTAGCACGTAGTCATCATATACCATATCTACCCTTCCCATCCCCTTAGTGTTCATGCAAAGCGAGCGTTTAGTCAGCGATCTCTATTACATGATGTTACCCATCCCTTCTTAATTGTCCTGGAGGGAGTTAGGACCTCTACCTATAAGTGGTTCTAGACGGACCCCTAAGGTTTTCAAAAGGTGAAAATTCTAGGGCGACATGCAAAACAATTAGGACTTTTAGCATATAAGATAAAGGGAGCAATTAGAGACTCAAAGTTTCCTCCTCAAACAATGCACATAAACAACACGTCTCAAGCACAATTAAGGGCTCTTTAATAAATAGTATCCTAAGACAGGATGTCTAGGTGAATATGCAGAAGAAAAGCAATTTATTTTTATAAACTCAGGAGTAATGGCCCTAGCAGTTGCCTATTGGTTTCTTAAAGCCTGTTAGGATCAGAAAAATTAAGTCATAGAAATAGTTTCAGAATTGCAGTTTTGCAAACGCCCTACAGGCTTGCCTATACGCGAAATACTGATGACTGCATTTATAGTAAGACATGGCAGATTTTAAAACAGACTTTTAAATCCCTATGTACATGCTGTCTAATGATAGATTGAGGCAGTTTTTAAAAGAACTTGATTCAGGAAATATAAACTACTTAATTAAACCAATTCAGAAGTGAACTAAACATTAACCGGATCGAGTTATTTAAACTAAACTTAGGGGAGATCCATAGGCAGGATTTGGCATTGTTCCCTATAGGCATGACATCTAAGTTTAATGCTGATTTTAAAGACTTGCAGGCATGTAAACATACACAAACACTTATAATAACAGAATCTGGGTTAAATTACATCCTATAGGCATGGCATCTATTTGTTAAGCTAATTTTAAGACATTGCAGACATGATTTCTATTACAGAATTATTTGAAATATATGGTTTCTAACATGGTGAGATGACAAGATGTAAAGCCCTATAAGCATGATTTCTACTTGGTAAAGCAATCAGATTAAAATGTAAAGTCCTATGAGCATGATTTCTACCCGTATTACCCCATAAACATATAGCTACCCATACCTTTCACTAGTTACCCCAATATTTGTTTACAAGTTATTGCTGACCATATGAATAAATTTCATAAGTAAATAAGAAAATAAGAAGCTATTCTATAGGGAGCCTTCAATTAGGCCTAGATTTCCAAAGACTCCAATAGCCTCATATGCCTCAATTCCATAGACAATGTCATAGTCTAGGTGCATCAAAGTTCCCTAATGATCTCAAGGACCCCGGGTAGTGCTTACACCTAGACTTGATAACCAAAATTGAATAAGTGCAGTGTGGAAGGGCCAAACTCAGTATGCTAGAATTCAGAGGGTTCTCAAGAGGATCCCAAGGCAGTACACATACTGGAGGGGACAGAACTTATTGACTTGGGAGTAGAGTGAAAGTGCTTGACACAAGTTGAAAGGTTTTAATGATAAAGACTGTTAAAAGGAAGTTTTGTTTAGAAATAATTTAGTAAAAACAATATAGACAGTTTGAAATAGAGTGCAGTAGTCAACAAAAGTTCAAACAAAACACCTTTAGGACAGGTTCATACATAACCAGGAGTCACGGAACCAAAGCAAGTTAGTAGTCAAAAATAGGGGTCAAGGGAATTGGGCATAGATAGAACACTTAATTGTTAACACATAATCAAGCAAAGGTCTAGGAATTGGTATAGACATGCTAAGAAACAACTGACCAGACATAGTCACAGAACCAGACTAAAGAACGAACTTACATATAGGGGTGATAGGGATTTGGGGATACATGGAGCACATGGTGGTAAACACATAACATGTAGAGATAATTGGTGCAGATATGTTCAGAAACAACACAGAGGTGTAATATACTGATCCTAAGGAAGGAAACCCATAACATGCTAATAGTATAAGCAACAACTATAAGTTTCACAACAAAACTATAAATAGAAGTAAACTAGAAACAAGATGAAATGAAGCAACAAAAAAATCATATTTTTGTTGGAACTTTGAATTTAAACTAGAACATAGCAGTAAAGAAGACAGTAAGCAAAGTGAAAGAGCAAGAGAACACAATGGTTAGCCTTGGCTTGCAGCCGGCTAACTTAGAGTAGTAGCAAGTAGTATAAAAAGAGAGCAGAAAGTTTTAAGTGTGTGAGAGAGAGTTTTTGAACCAAGAGTGTTCATGCGCTGTGTTAATGAAAGACTAAGGTATTTATAGTTTGTAAGCAGGTAGCAAATAAAGTAAAAATCAAAGTTCATCAGTAATTGTGGAACTCACAATCAATCAGTCAGGAAATCAAGGTAAGTACTCCCCTTAAGTTAAGGGAATTAACTCAAACGGCAAGAACAAGTGATAAATAAGAATAGAAATCAGTGTATGACTAATAAAGAAAGATTCAAATTCAGTAAGTACATGATAGACAATTAGGGCTAAGTTCAGAAAACTTCTATTAAGGAAATAGTTCGGTAAGAATAAAGTACCACAGCAAACAAGGTAGGTGAATCGGTTAATTTAACTAGACAAGGTAAAAATTTAGGGTTTAAAGGAAGATCGTTCAATCATATCATAAAATAAGGAATCCAGAATCAATCAAGAGGAAGTCATGATTCAATACTCAACATATAAATAGAGGAAGAGCAACCAGACATAGCAAACATGCATGTTCAAAAGTATCGATAGAAAGAGGCAAGTCTTGAGAAATCAAGATGAACATAATCACATAGAGGTGGTATAAGTTAGGCTAAGAACCCAGTAAGAACATATTCGAAGCAAGGTAGCCAAAGAAACTTAAACAAGAATCGAGTAGTCATGCTAACACACAAAATCAAACAAAGAAAAATCTAAAAAATTAGGCTTTTAACATAAGTGAGTTGAAAAAGCAGTAAAATCATAGAATCAGTCAAAATATGCAAGGGATAGAATTTTAAACATAAAGAAACGGTTTAAACAAAGTGTAGAAGAAGTTCCGAAAAACCCTAACTTTAGAAGAAGGTAAAAACAACTTCAAAATCGATGATTCTTGTAAAAGAGATTCAAGAACAATGTAAACATCAAAGGAACAGACTCAAGTTGTTTAAAAATCATACAGATCTAAGAGTTGTAAGCAAAATTAGGGTTTCAGAAGAAACCCAAGTATAGATAAAGAACTTGTCAAAATCTCAAGGATTGTAACAAGTACAACAGGATTTCACTTGGAATCATACTGAAGTAGCCAAGAACAGACTAGATGGCAACCCTAAATGCAAGTAAGTGTGGCCCAGGGCCCTTGAAGACCTCAGAGGAGATGAGCATGGAAATAGAAAAGTCATTGGAGGCTTAGGGGTTGAAGGGTGGTCACCGGAGAAGAAGGTCGGCGGTTGAGAGGAGTTAGGGTTAGATTGAGTGGTTTAGAGATGAGAGAATACAGAGGCGGCGGATTTTTGGAAATGAGATAGGGTTAAGGGTTGTTGGAATTAAAAAAGGAAAGGATTAATATGGGACGTTGATCTGGGAGATCATCGGCCAGGATTTAATTAGTGTTGGGTTGGGTAGGCGGGTTTAGGGTTTGGGTTGGGTAGTTTAATGTGAAATTGGGCTGGGTTTGGGTTCAATTTGGGCTATAATTGAAAGCAAATCTGGCTATATTTTAAATAGCCACTTTTCCCCTATATAACTTATAATAAGTAATAAATGATGTGACGACCCGGCCGGTCGTCTTAAGAATTAATGCCCTGATCCCCTAATAACTATTTTCCCCAAGTTTATTTCTGCTAATTTGATTGCCGGGATGTTCGGTTTTAAGTTCCGGAGAGTTTTGGGACACTTAGTCTCTAAATGAGAGCTTAAGTGTTGGAAAGTTGACCGTAGTCAGAATAGTATGAAGACGGACTCGAAATGGAAATCCGATTGTTCCGTTAGCTTTGTTGGGCGATTTTGGGGTTAGGAGCGTGTTTGGATTTTGTTTTAGAGGCCCGTAGCTAATTTAGGCTTGAAATGCCGAAGGTTGAAATTTTAAAGTTCCGGTTCGATAGTGAGATTTTGATCCGAGGGTTGGAATGAAATTCTGAGAGTTACAGTAGTTCCGTTATATCGTTTGGGATATGTATGCAAAATTTCAGGTCATTCGGACGTGTTTTGGTTGGGTTTTTGATCAAAAGCAGAATTCGAAAGATTTTTAGAAACTTAGGCTTGAATTCAATGTGTTTTGGTTATTTTGATGTTGTTTGAATTTTTTTGAAGATTGGTACAACTTAGAATAAGGTATTATGTGATGTTTGTGCTTTTGGTTGAGGTCTCGGAGGCCTCGGGATAAATTCGAATGGTTGACGGAGGAAACTTTTGGAGTTGAGGTTGCTACAACAACTACTCTTCTGGTATTTTCGCATCTGCGATTTGGGGACCGCAGAAGCAGCGTAAAGGACCACATAAGCGAAATTTGGGATTTCCTCAGGAACCGTAGATGCGGTGAAATGTCCGCATAAGCGGAACCGCTCTTGTGGTTAGAGTTCCGTAGATGCGAAAGCTGGGTACTTAAGTGAAAGGCGCAGATGCGACACTTGTTCCGCAGATGCGGTCCCAGGGCCGCAAATGCGAAAATCGCTGGGCAGAACATATAAATAGTTGCCTTCGCGAATAAGGTTTCTTTAACCATTTTCATCCGGGTTTGAAGTTTTTGAGAGATATTTTTAGGAAAACAAAGAGGAATCAGTAGGAGGTAACGTCCTTGACTTCATAACTCGCTTTGATGTGATTAAAGACCTAATTAGTGATGAGAAATTTAGGAAAAGATGGGTAATTTGGGCTTGAGTTTAAGAGGCCTTTAAATGAGGATATTAGGGGTCATTTGGACTCCCGATTTCAGTGTTCTTATTATGTATAAACTTGTGAGAGTATGAGGTTTCTGAAAAGGTGAATTTCACCCGATTCTGAGACATGGGACTGAGGGGCGTTTGGTCATTTTACCTAATTTTGCGTATTAGTTTAGAAATTAATTATAGAATTAGTTACTTGAGGTGTTATTTACAATATACAATTAAATTGAATAGATTTGGGCCATTTGGAGTCGGATACTCATGGCAAAGGCGTGGTTTCGGGTTGACTTGCACTTGTTCGAGGTAAGTGGCTTGCCTAACCTTGTGTGGGGGACCTTCCCCTTAGGATATGATATTTGGTAATTGAAAGGCCTTGTGTGTGAGATGACGAGCGCGTACTTGAGCTAATAGTTGAAAACGAGGTTTTTACTTTAAGTATTTAAAACTGAGTTCCTTCCTTCCTGTTTATTCTACTTGCAAACTTAGTCCGTTGATAAAAAAACATGCTTAGTTGACTTATTTGACTATTTGCTTAAACTGCCTTAATTGCATTACGTGAAACATGTTAGGCTAGAATTAACTGTTTACCTGTACGAAGTTGGCATTTAAGTTAATATTCTTCTGTTGTTGTTGTGTACTTTTAATTTGGGACTACGGGACGGCATCCCGGGAGATCCCCTCCACGAAATTATGATCTGGACTGAGGTGCGGGATATCAAGAGATCCTTGGCACGTATATTGAGGATACCAAGAGATCCTCGGGATACTAAGAGATCCCTGGCATATATATTGAGTATACCAAGAGATTCTCGGGATACTAAGAGATCCCTGGCATATATTGAGGATACCAAGAGATCCCTGGGATACCAAGATATCCCTAGTGTATATATTGAGGATACCAAGATCCTCGGGATACCAAGAGATCCCCGGTTATTATCCTTGTTGTGAGTGGTATTTCCTTTGTGTTTTGCCTTTATTTCTGCTTCCGTTATTGTACTCTTATTATGCTGTATAGATTCCTACCATTGATTCTCAATTTCATTGCTTATTTTATCTTGTCATTTGATTATTTATTTAACCTCAGTAGGGCCCTGACCTTCCTTATCACTACTCAACCGAGGTTAGGCTTGGCACTTACTGAGTACCGCTGTGGTGTACTCATGCCTCTTCTGCGCATGTTTTTCATGTGCATATCCAGGTACCGCTGATTAGGTCTATCATCCTTGAGTGAGGTGAGTGCTTAGAGACTCTGAGGTACATTTTTCGCGTCCACAGACCAAGGAGTCCCTTTCTATTCCTGCCTTAGTATCTAGTCCTTCTGTATCTTTCTCCTTTTATTAGACATTCCGGAATTAGAGTTATGTAGTATTTATCTCAGCTTGTGATTCGTGGGGTTCCGGGTCTTGGATGTAGATGTTGGTTTTGAGACTTATATATATATATATATGGTGTATATCGAGTGTCATATTTTACACTATTATTTATTTCTATTAAAAGATTGTTTTATTTCTGCAAGTTTGGTTAACTTTTCGCAATTTAGGCTTACCTAGTCGTAGAGACTAGGTGCCATCATGATGATTCACGGAGGGTGAACCGGGGCCGTGACAAGTTGGTATCAGAGCTTTAGGTTCATAGGAGTCATGGATCACAAGACGATTTATTAGAGTCTCACAGATCTGTACGGAGATGTCTATACTCATCTACGAGGGGCAATGTAACTTTTAGGAAAATTTTCACTTCATTTGATTTCCTTGTCGTGCGATATTTTGACATCAAAATTCTAAACTTTTGTCTTATATTCTCTCACATATGGTGAGGACACGTGCTACTCAAGATGATCAGGCACCCGCGCTCCCTACGACAGCCATTAGGGGCCAGGGTAGAAGCCAAGGACGCGCACGTAATGCAGTCAGAGCACCAGCGCGAGCTGCCTCCGAGGTACCACCAACAGTTCCAGCCGGAGTCCAGGAACTTGACATGTCTACTAATGCTACTACTACTCCAGCTCTTCAGGAGACTCTACCGCAGTTCATGAGCAAGTACACCACCTTGGCTCAGGCAGGGTTGCTTCCCCTTGCTGCAACCACATCCCAGGCCGGGGGAGGAGCACAGAATCCCACCGCCCGCACTCTTGAGTAGTGAGTGCATGTTGATCAGGTCCCCGAAGTTATTCCTGTACCGCCTGCAGTGCCAGTTCAGCCTAAGGTCAGGGCAGCGGCTTTCGAGGATGAGCAGCTGAGGCTTGAGAGGTTCAAGAAGTACAAGCCTCCTGTATTTAGTGGTCTAGCATCGGAGGATGCTCTGGGATTTCTTGATAAGTGTTACCGCATTCTCTGTACCTTGGGTATCTCAGGATCGATCGGGGTATCTTTCACTATCTTCCAGCTTCGAGGAGCCACCTATGAGTGGTAGCACACCTATGACTTAGACAGCCCAGATGAGGCTGCTTCATTGACTTGGGCTCAGTTTTCAGATCTGTTCCTGAGGGAGTATTTTCCTCAGAGCCTCAGGGACGCATGGCGCGCAGAGTTTAAGCATTTTTGCCAGGGTGCTATGACCATTTCAGAGTATGCTATTCGTTACACCAGTTTGGCTAGGCATGCACCAGCCTTGGTTTCTACTGTCCGCGAGAGAGTTTGCTAGTTTATTTAGGGCCTTATTCCTAGCATCAGATTTAGCATGGCTTGTGAGTTGGAGATGGATATTTCTTATCAGCAGGTAGTGAGAATTGCTAGGAGGATTGAGGGTATGCATGCTAGGGAGAGAGAGGAGAGGGAGGCCAAGAGGTCTCAAGAGTCGGGCCATTATTCTTGTGCTCGTACCCCAGCTGCAGGTCATTATGGTAGGGGTTATATGAGTCTCCCTATCCATTAAGCTCTTCCAGCAGCCAGTAGTTCTCCAGCTCCTCATATATCTCAAGAGCCTTATTATGCACCTCCAGTTTCTAGCACGCCTCCTGCGTGGGGTGATTTCAGAGGTCAGTCCAGCAGACCTGGCCCAAGAGGTAATGGACTTCAAGGAAGACCAAGAACTACTGGATTTGGTATATTATTTAGTGAAACAGGAACAGTGATAGAAAGGGTAAGATCATTAAGGATTTGCATTTTTATTTATATATTAGTAGTTGGTACTAATTTGGCTTCCTATGCAGTGTGGATCAAGAGATAGGGTACATTGTTCTCCTGCAAATGTAGTGGATGCTGGACATACCAATATCGATCTTGGATACAGTGCGCCTGGACTAAGGTGGCAAGGAAGAAATGCTATATCACAAAGGCAACTTCAACAACAGTTGAGGAGAAGACAAACTCAAGCAAGCCTTAGCCAACCTCAAGCCCATTCTTCATCTCAGCCAAGCCAGTCTCCATGTCCAAACTTGAGCCAATCTCAGCAAAACATCAACCAATCTCAATCTTGAAGATGACTGAATATTTGTTTTTGTGATAACTTAAGTCTGTTAGTTGCAGAACTTAATTTGTAGGTTAACTTAAGTATGTTTAAGTATGACTTTTCTTTTGGAACAATGTTCAAACTATTTCTGCTACTAAATAGCAGTTCAGTGCTAATTTTGTCAACCAAAAAGGCTGATCGAACTTGGTTGTTTATATATGTGTGCTTGTTTATGTTAAAATTGCTTTTCATTCCACAAAAAAGATATCATTCATTCTGTCATTATCATTGCACATAGGGTTATGAAATAGTGCTAACTACACTAAGAAGAAAATTATAATTATTAGTGCTACTACAATAACTAAAGTTACAATGATCTTGAGCCTCTTCCTACGTTGTAGTCGATCTCTCTCTTTAATTCTTGATAACAGCCCTGAAATCACCTGTTTATAGTGATCTGGAAGAGTTGGGTCAAACCACCTAAAAAAATTACAAGAATTGGCTCGACCATAGTTTGAGCACCCATAAAACATCCTTCCTGGATATGTTGGCTTCCAAGTGATGCAAATATGATCTTCAACTCCACAATGACAAAACACAGGACTTTGATACATTATCACAATCTGGAAAAAGAAAAAAAAATTAAAGAAAGCTTCAAATTCTAAGAAATAGGAGAAATGAAGCTTCAAATGCATATAATAGAGGGATAATGTGTATCCAATTGAAAGAATAAGACCCCACTTAAATAGGCCCTATTTTTTACCGTTGGGTGTTGGGAAAGGGGGTCTTTCACGCTCCAAAAAGTCGCGGCATTCACGCAGGGGGCTGACTAGGACCAACTGACGCCACATGGGATGGGTCAACGGTCAATTGTGTTTATTAGTTATAGGTTTCAGGAGTTTGAGTGTTTAAATGGGAAACAGAAAAGTTTGTATATCGGCTTTTAAAAGCGCTGCAAGTTTGAGTGGTCAGGATGTCATTTCGCCATTTCTAAAATGATAAATAATTTGAGATAAAGTATGTCATATAATTTGAGACGGAGGGAGTAATTATTAATTATTAAAATTGACAATAAATCATTTTTGAAAATAGTACTCCCCATTTCCTATAATGGCGATTGAAATCGTTAATACAATTACAACATTTTCATCAACAAAACCGCGCCAAAGCGGAGCTGAAGAAGCGGAAAAAAGAAGAACATGGCGGAGAAGCAGCTTCTTAACATGGGCTTTCCGGGAGACTTAGTCGCTCAAGCACTAACCATTACCGGCGGCGATATCGTTAAAGCCACCGAGTGGATTCTCAGCCACCGCAACAACCACCACAAGGATTCCGGCGAAGATTCTCCCAATTTCAACCCCCCAATTTCTCCATCCTCTGATTCCCCTACTACTACTACTACCGCCTCCCACGATCATCATCTATTGCAGCCTAAAATCGACCAGTTCTTTCAATTTCCCTCTAAACTCCTCACACCCACCTCCGTATCAGCACTTACGGTCTTAAACCCTAAGTCGGTGGTGACGGCCCATGAAGAAGTAGAAGAAAAAGAAGATAACGAAGCTCAATTACTCCATTTTACAAAGCGTCCTAAACTAATGGAAAATGAGCAAGTAAGAAAACAGAAACGAGCTCTACCGCCTCATGAACCGTTGGCCGAACGAATGCGACCTCGAACCCTAGACGACGTTGTTGGGCAAGACCACATTTTGGCGCCAAAATCCCTTCTTCGATCAGCCATTGATTGCGGTCGTATCCCTTCAATACTTCTGTGGGGTCCACCAGGTACTGGTAAAACCTCCATTGCTAAAGCCATAGTTAACACTTGCTCTGCTTCTCAAGCTGTTGGTGGTAATAATAATCATAATATCTATCGGTTTGTTTCGTTATCGGCTGTTACTTCGGGTGTTAAGGATGTTAGAGATGCGGTTGATGAAGCGAGAAGACTGAAAAAGAAGAGCAACAAAAGGACCATTTTGTTCATTGATGAGGTTCACAGGTTCAATAAAGCCCAACAAGATTCCTTTTTGCCTGTAATTGAAGATGGCAGTGTCATTTTCATGGGAGCAACTACGGAGAATCCGTCTTTTCATTTGATCACGCCATTATTGTCCAGGTGCAGAGTCTTGACTCTCAATCCCTTAAAACCCCACCACATTGCTGCCCTCCTTAAGCGGGCCGCGGCTGATTCTGATAAAGGGGTGTGCTTTTCTATGGGAGAGATGATGAAAATTGAAGTAAATGATGAGTGTATAGAGTTTCTTTCAGCAAATTGTGATGGTGATGCTAGGGTAGCATTGAATGCCTTGGAAATTTCTGCTACCACTGCTGCTGCACGGATGCGAATGGCCAGAGGATCAAATGGGGAATTAGAGGAAAACACAGGAAATGCTGATGAGTCTGCAGTTATAACTCTGAGTGATGTAAAAGAAGCATTGCAATGTAAGCATTTGGCTTATGACAGAGCAGGGGATGAACACTATAATCTTATCAGCGCACTTCACAAATCTATGAGAGGAAGTGATGCTGATGCTTCCATTTATTGGCTGGCGAGAATGTTGGAAGGGGGTGAAGAGCCTCTTTACATAGCGCGTAGGCTTGTCAGGTTTGCTAGTGAAGATGTGGGGTTAGCTGATCCATCGGCTCTTTGCCAGGCTGTTGCTTGCTACCAAGCATGCCATTTTCTTGGCATGCCCGAGTGCAATGTTATACTTGCTCAATGTGTTTCTTATTTGGCATTGGCTCCTAAGTCTATTGCCGTCTATAGAGCAATAGGGGCAGCTCAAAAAGTGGTAAGGGAGTCAGTTGGACAAAATGAGGGGGTGCCCATTCATCTTAGGAATGCACCAACTAAGCTAATGAAGGAACTTGGTTATGGAAAGGACTATATTTATCCTCCTGACAATCCAGACTCATCAACCCAGACTTATTTACCACCGTCTCTTCAAGGTTATAAGTTTCTCGATTGGCCAAGTGTTGCAGAAAATGATCAACAATGAGAATCACATGACAATGTTACGGCTTTCTGAAAATAGCTGCTTTCGCGGGTTAGCTCTGTTTCTTCTCCCTTTTGTCTTGATTTCTCTGGTTTTGCGAACTGTTAGTGATCAGAGAAATTCCTAGCAATTGTGAGCCACTCTGTAGTTATTTTTTGGGAACTTTTTTATTTTGTTGTGAGTGGAGGAGGAGAAAGGAAACTTACTGGTTGTGAGGGATTGAATGATTCCATTTTGGTTTTAGTTTTGTTAGAATCTATGCATCCCCTCTCTTTTTTTATTGTTCTTGTTTTTGGGCTACATCTGGATAAAATACATATTTACTCTATGAGATCATGTGAGGACATGGGAGGTTTACTTTTGCAGCTTCTATCTATATATTTACAAATTGCTATCTCAAAAACTTGACTTGAAATTTGGCCTGGATGGAGATGAATAATGTCTTCATATATGTCCAGTGGTCGAGCTTTTGTACCTCACTAACCGAATGAATCACAGTGATGCCCAAAATTTAGAGCTCTCTTTTTTTTATATATGTCATATGAATTTGGATGCTCTGGAAGACTGATTACCTGGTACTATCATATCTTTCTGAGCAATTTATTTGAAACGCGGTTGCTGATTTGAAGACATTATAAATTGAGCTGAACTTGGGCTTTGTGATATATTCTGTCATCCGGGATAAAAAGATGTTAATTGCCGTATGTCTTAAACAAAAAGTATACGTGAAGTCGATATATAACTTTGAACATACATAACTCAATTGATAATTAACAACTTAGGGTGTGTTTGGTACGAAGGAAAATATTTTCCGGAAAATATTTTTCAATTTTCACATATTTGGTTGACTTTAATGTTTTGGAAAATATTTTACTCATGAACTCATTTTCCTCTAATTGGAGGAAAATATTTTCACTATCAAGAGAAGGGAAAATGTTTTCACGGGAAAATATTTTCCAAAATTCTTTTTCAACATTCCCTATTTTATTCCCCAGCTCCACCAACCCCCACCAACTCACCCCCATACCCCACACCCCTACCTATCCAACCCAACCCGTCCCACCCCTATCCTCAACCCCACCCTAAATAGATTTGTCATGTTATGAATAGAGTACTTTATCTTTTCATTTCAACAAATGAGTATTTTCTTTTCATGATATAAAAGAAATATTTTTTTAAAAGTTTAACAAAAAAAAATAATGTTGAAAAAGTATTTTCTTCATTCAACAAAATGAGTATTTTCTTTTCATGATGTAGAAAAAGTATTTTCTTTCATTTCAATAAATACTTTTTTTTCAACCAAAAAAAGAGTTTTTCTTTTAGTTATGGAGCACAAATATCAACATTGTTTTTGCGTATGGCTGTCCAACGGGACGGAACGAAATTAACGGGATGGGACGGGACGGGACGACAATTAAGCGGGACGGGACGAAACGGGATGGTGGCGGGACGAAACGAGACGGGATAAACGAGACGAAACGGTTGTCCCATCCCGTCCCGCGAACAAACGGGAAGGGACGGGTTTGTGGGCCTTAATTGTATTTTTTTATTAAAAAAAGTTTAGTTTTTTGAAAATCACTATGTTTTTAAATCGCAACGGCTAGACTTTTGACTTATTTAATAAACTTTTTTTTTTGGTTTCCCATCCGGTGTCCGGTACTCGCATTGGAGCCCGACTATATCCGGATTCGCGCCGCGTATGGTCCCCATTCAGGGGGAAGCGCTCCCTACCAAGAATTTTTTCATACCCAGGGCTCGAACTCGAGACCTCAGGTTAAGGGAAGAGCAGTCTCATCCACTGCACCACATCCTTTGGTGGTCTATAAACTTAAATGTTACTATGTTAAAACGAAAATTAGAAAACTAAGTAAAGAATTATAAAATATTAAAACAAAAGACTTGTAATGAAATATTTTAGTAATTATAAATTTATAATAGAGTTATAATTTATTTAATATAATTTCAAAGTATTAACTAATAAGTAACTAAGACAATTCATAAAAACAATTCAACGCTTAGAGCCTTTTATTTTATTAATAGAACTTTCAAATCTCAAATAAAAATTCAATTCTTTTGAAGAGCACCTAATCTACGCAGCCACCTTCTAGGAAGGGTTATGTTTGAACTAGACCTCTTAATAGCCAATTACAAATTATCATACTAATATTTGTAAGCTCCTTATAGCTTCTTTATAACTTATCAATAATATCTCTTAGACATTCTAATGGAATTAGCAATGTTGATTGATGTTCCTTGAGCTCCATGTCGCCATCGCTCTTAGTGGTAAGTATCTGTGACGACCCAAAGGGTCATCACCTGTTTCCTCACTCGTTCCGCACTTCCGAGGCCTTGAAAACCTCATTTTTACTTGCCTCGATTTGCGTGCGCAGTCCGGGCGCGTAGCCAGAAAACCTTTATGTTGAAATATGTGAATTCTGTAAAAAATTTGAAGAATTTTGATATTAATATGATTATAGTTGACTTTGATCAATATTTTTGGTAAACGGACCCGGACCCAAGATTGGACGGTCCCGGAAGGTCCGTAGAAAAATATGGGAGTCGGGCATGTGCCCGGAGTCGAATTCGGAGGTCTAGAGCCCGAGATATGAATTTTTCCGTGAAATTATTTTTCTGAAATTATGAAGGAAAATAAAAATGAAAATTGATTAAAGAACTATGGTATCGGGCTCGTATTTTAGTTCCGACGTCCGGTTCAAGTCTTATATATTGTTTAAGTGCTTTCTGTGAAGTTTGGTCGAAATCGGACGTCGTTTGATGTGTTTCGGACTATAAGTTCCAAATTTGAAAGTTTATGAAGTTTAGAAGGAAAATCATGAGCTTTGAGGCTTGAATTCTACGTAAATGATGTTATTTTGGCGACTTGATCGCGCGAGCAAGTCCGTACGATATTTTTGAGGTTGTGTGCATGTTTGGTTTGGAGCACCGAGGGCTCGAGTGAGTTTTGGATAGGCCACGAGTTGCATTTCTCATGTTTTTGAAAATCTGGTATGATGGCTTCTGTGATCTTCGCAAATACGAAGATGGGGCTCGCAATTGCGAGTTCGCAAATGCGAACATTGAATCGCAATTGCGAAGCTGGGGATTTTTGCATGGGATCGCAAATGCGATCTTCTCCCTCGCAAATGCGAATCAGGGAAACTTGGGTCGGATCGCAAATGAGATCAAAAGTTCGCAAAAGCGAACCCTGCCCCCCAGACCCAAGTTCGCAAATGCGAACTAAATTGTCGCATTTCCCAAACCTGCATTTTTCGCAAATGCGAACCTAGGTTCGCAATTGCAATATCCGCAACCCAGCAATTTTTATACATAGTCGAAATTTTATCACTTTTCATCATTCTTTCAAAACCCAAACATCATAGGCGATTTTTCAAGAGCAAACTTCATCCCAAATCACTTGTAAGTTGATTTTTACTCGATTATTTCAATCTTTAACATCATTAAACATGTTTTCCACCTGAAATCAAAGATTTTCATGGGTGAAATTGGAATTTTTGGGTAGAACCTAGGTTTTCTATAAATTGGGGATTTGGACCTCGATTTGAGGTCCAATTTCAAAAAAAAATTACATATTTGAGTTTGTGGGGGAATGGGTAATCGGGTTTTGGTTCGAACCTCGGGTTTTGACCACGTGAGCCTGGGGGCATTTTTGGAATTTTTGAGAAAAACTTGAGAAAATTATTTTTATGCATTCAAATCGATTCATATAGTGTTTATTAACGTAATTGAACAATTTGTGATTAGATTCGAGCGAATTGGAGGTGGAACCGCGAGGTAAAGCAATAGTTGAGGATTAAGTGGATTTCAAGGCTTTGAGGTAAGTGTTTGGTTTAACCCTAGCTTGAGGGAATAGGAGTTGAGTCTTGTTGCTAATTGCTATGTGATCGAGTACGATGTATAGGCATGGTGACAAGTATCTATACATTGGTGTCTAGCATGAACGTGAGTCCTTATAATGTGATTTCCATGACTTGGTTGTGAACTCCGTATTTATTGGAGAAATTCTATATGTTATAAATAACAGAACGGTAAAATAATTATTTGATTCCTGGGAGCATTGGCTCGAATTGTGATACGAATATTGAAAGTATATGAAAAGACTGGATGATTTGGAGCGTTGGCTCAAAATGGTAGAGTGAATTATAAGATAAGTAAAGTAAGAAAAGGAAAGCGTTAGTTGATTATTCCCTTGCCGGGACGTTTGGTTGAACTTGATGGATTCTTTTCCCTTGCCGGGATTTTTGTCAAATGTTTGCTTATTGTTATGTCCCTTAATTGTGACTGTTGTTTGGGGAACCAGACTGTTAAATGATATTGAGGAGCGGGGTGCGCGCCGCAACAATGATATATAAGGGTAGGGTTGCACGCCGCAACAGTGATACCTGATAAATGG
This sequence comes from Nicotiana glauca, assembly GCA_026770625.1. NCBI lineage: Eukaryota > Viridiplantae > Streptophyta > Magnoliopsida > Solanales > Solanaceae > Nicotiana > Nicotiana glauca. Next base: position 54,949 of record MU731952.1, read on the forward strand.
TATGGGTCGGGTTGCACGCCGCAACAATGATATTTGTGGAGCGGGTTGCACGTCGCAACAGTGATATTTGTGGAGCAGGTTGCACGCCGCAACAGTAATTGATACCATGTGTTTGTATCGAGTATTGCTTCTTGTTCATTGTAAATCTAAGTTGTTCTAGTTTGTTACTTGGGATTACTGTTGATATTGTATTCCCCCATAGCATGTTTCCCCCTCCCATGTTGTTAATTGCCTTGTATTCGATATCCCGTTGTATATTTATATCTGCACAGGTTTATGTGGTGTCCAGTCAAGCCTCGTCACTACTTCGCCGGGGTTAGGCTAGACACTTACCAGCACATGGGATCAGTTGTGCTGATGCTACATTTCTGTGCATTTTTGCACAGGTCCAGGTTTTGAGGAGCAGCAGCAGCAGCATTAGCACGAGAGCAGGTTTTCATTTTCACGAGACTGAGGTAGCCTTGCAGGCGTCCGCAGGCCCGGCATCTCTTCTATATGTTTTTTTTCTTATTAGACTGTTACCTCATTGTTTCTAGACAGACAGCTTATATATTTCTTTCAGACTATTGTTTTTAGTACATCTTCAGTAGTTCGTGAGTAATGTGACACCAAATCTTGGGTAGAGGTTTTAATGACTGTTCCGCATTTGGATTCGTATTTATCAGACAGACTTCCGCTATTATTCTCGTTAGAATCAATATTTTATATTGATGCTTTAGACTGTTAAGGTAATTGGTTAATGATGAAAAGGTAAATAAGTTGGCTTGCCTAGCTACTACGAGTAGGCGCCATCACGATCCCGATGGTGGGAAATTCGGGTCGTGACAGTATCTCATTGTATTTTTCTTCTTCCCTGGTAGTTAATTTTTCAAAACCAAATTTCTTCTTTCTGAATTAATCCAATCTCTGAATAATACAAAAATCTCTACACTGTCCTCCACTAATGCATGTCTATGATCTCCAATTTGAAATCTTGCCGCGCTAAAAGCACTCTCTGATGCTACTGATGATGCTTGAATAGCTAGGATATCTCGGGCCATAATTGAAAGTGTTGGAAAAGCCTTGCCATGCTCCCTCTACCATAATAAAAGTTGTTCCTTGCCTTCTTCGTCTTTAATACTTTCCAATCCTTGATTAAGTTAAGAATCAAGTTCATCATCAATAGAGGAATCAAAACGTGTTATATCATCCATATCTTCTCATAAAACTTCTGCTCTAAACGTAAAAGTAGAATGAGCAGTTTCACAACCAGTTGTATCCATGATTTATATTTATCAAGCATTGATCTAGCATAAGAATATATGCTAGCTTGGCAGTCTTCGAGAGATTGTTGTTCATTTTCTTGAATTTCTAAATTCTCATCAATTTTACGAACAAGTCCCTTTGCACCTCTTAGTTTTAAAGATGGGTTAAGTAGAATAGAAATTAAATAAACTTCGGGAATAGGGAAAAAATACTTTTTAAATTTTAAAACATTTCATTAATGGTCGGTGAATAAGTTGGATTTGTTTTATACTTACCAAATACAATAGAAATTCCACAAATATTCCATAATATTTGTGTAACAGTAAGATAATATATACCAGAAAATTATTTAGTGGCATAATAAAAATTTTCTAAAAATTTAGTAGCTCTTTGATCTCATCCCAATCAGAATCAACAATTTGATCAACAGAGTGAGCATTATGCATATTAAATACCTTTTGGATAGGCATCTGATAATCAGTGGCGGACCCAGGATTTTCATCAAGCGGATTCAATATATGAAGAAGTAATGCATAAAGAAACTAACAAAATAAATTAATATTAATTGAAAAAATAATCTAATATATTATTCCAACTGTACTCTACGAGTTTTCATTTCATGAAACCTATTCATAATTGTTTTATCAGAAACACTATTAAATATTTCTCTTTCTACATAAAGTACCAAACAACCACTCGTAAATTCATCATTCATTCGATTTCGCAATTCACTCTTGATCAACTTCATTGAGGAAAAAGCTCTTTCAACTGTAGCAGTGGCAACTGGCAGGAGCAATGCAAATTTTACTAGGCGAAACACAAATGGATAATTCAAATGCTTCTTTGTCTTAACTAGCTTTTTAGAAAGATCACTAAGTCCTTTTAAATTAGAGAACCTTTCATCAACATCACGGACATCAACGATATAAGTCGCAAGCTGATTCTCAAGAGTAATCATAATATTTTCATCAAAATCATCAGGATATAATTCAGTCATTCTCAATATCTTCTTGATATCAAAACTAGAAAATGAGTCAACTGGATTCAAGCAAGCGACTCCCATAAGCAAATGTGTTGTCTCCTCATTAAAACGCGCCTTGAGTTCATGAAGTTGTCAATCAATAATCTTAATAAACACATTAACACGATAATAATGTGAAATAGTATGCTCTTTGCGTCGAGATCTTCCAGAGTTAACATAGAACTCATCAAAATTAGGTATCACTATGTCATGCTTGATACAAAATGCAGACACCTTATCAATAAGTGGATCTTATTCTTCATCCCTTAGCTTTTGCAATCGTTTCCTTGCCACAACAACAAGTAGAATAGCATTTGCAATATCCTATTATTTCTTCTGTAAGGCTGCATTAAGCTCATTTGTGATCACCAAAACATCTCTCATTAAGTGTAACATGAAAGCAACCTCAAATGTTTGACATGTTCTAAGATATCCTGTTGCCTTAGCTCTTTCTTCTAAAGACCGAGCATCAACAACGATAGTATCTAGAACATCAATAATATAGCCAAACATATTAATAAAGTTCTTAAAAGATTTATAGTGCAACCCCCAACGAGTATCAGCAGCTCTAGCTAGACCAAGTTCTTGATTTAAGCCCTTGCCAGTATCAATTTCTCCCATATCTAATGCCTCTTGAAGTTTTTCTGCTTGAGATTGTCGAAGATCATCCATACGCTTAAAAGAACCCCCCACTACATTTAGTACGTTAGAAACCAATAACACAAGTTCTCCCACTTCAAGACATTTTTTACAGACTGCAACAAGGGTCAGTTGAAGTTGATGAGCAAAACAATGAATATAATGAGCTGATCTACTTTCTTTTTGAATCAAAGTTTTAAGGCCACTTAGATCCCCTTGCATATTGCTTGCTCCATCATAGCATTGTCCACGTACATAAGATAAACTCAAAGAATGTTGAGCAAGGTAATTAACAATTGCTTCCTTTAAACATAAAGCACTAGTGTCATGAACATGTACTATCCCAATAAACCTCTCCACCACAGATCCCATTTTATCAACATAACACAAGACAATAGCCATTTGTTCTTTGCGTGAAATGTTACAAGATTCATCCACTAACAATGCAAAATTATCACCATTTAGATCCTCTATAATAGCTTTAATTGTCTCAAGCTTACATGCAGTGACAATATCTTTTTGAATTTTATGAGAAGTTAACTTATCATTTTTTGGAGCCTTTTCCAACACAAGATCACGAATTTTATCACACCTTTTTGCATACCACTTAAGGATTTCAAGAAAGTTACCTTTGTTTAATGATGATTCATCTTCACGATGTCCGCTGAATGCTAAACCTTGATTCAGAAGGAGTCTCACCACCTCAATTGAAGCCTTTAAACGAAGTCGGTGTTCGAGCTTTGTTTGAGTGGATTGCCTATCAAATGCAGTTTGAATTGACTGTTTTTGTTGCATTAGATCTTCACATTTTTTCTTTGCTTGGTTATGAATACTGCTCAGCCCTCCAATATGCATGTCTAATCTTTTCTTTTTATGCCAACTTTTGAATCCTATACTCGAAAATACATCACCTCCACCTTGATGAGTGCTTTCATCTTGAAATAAATAACAACACAAACAATAAGCTGCATCTTCTTTCACGCTATACTCCAACCAATCATGATATTGATCAAACCACTTGGGATTAAAACGACGCTTTAAACCGAAAAAATCTCTTTTAGGAAATTTGTGATTTCGAGATTGGTAAGGGCCTCTTTGAAGGTATGCTCTTCTAATTTCATCATGCTCATTTGGATGATAGTCCCTAATAGATATTCTTTCCTTTAGATCAGCCTTTAAAGAGTCCAGATCAACTCCTTGCCTTTGTTTTTTAGACGAAGAAGGTTGTTCTTCTAATTGGTTCAAATTTTCTTCCCCGGGAGGAGTATTTTGACGGGAAGAACTTGATTGTAGAAACTTGGAAGATACTGGAGTGAAATATCTCTTCATTGAATTTTGAAACTGGATTACCAAATTAAATTTTTAATTAGAATAATAATTTAATAAGTATATTTAAACTTATGTTTCAACTAGCATCACAAAGAAGAATAATCTTAAACTCAATTCACAAAATAATGATGGTGATTGGTGCCAATTCCCAAATTACAAGAGAAAAAAAATACCCAAATCCAACTGTAATAACCAATGATTTTAAGAGGTGTTTATTTGAAGAAATCACAATTCACACACAACCATGCTAATTTTATAATAAGAGATAATTAGATACATTATATAAAAAGTAGAGAATAAAGAAAAACCTGATTGGTGACTTTGCGGATGGCGCGAGAGGTGGATTCTAGCGAGATGGCAGTGGGCAAACAAAAGCGAGGCTACGGCCGATGGTGGATACCTTGAGGTTTGAATGTTTTATGGATGAAAGTTTTAACCAAGAAACATGGGATGGGATTATGAGATTTGGAGACTATTTAATATTTAATATGTGATTTTTTTCCTAATGAATAAAGAAATAGGTTTACATAACAAAAAAAACAAAAGAGAGGCAAAAACGTGTAGCCTAGGTCTACACTTTTCAAATTATAGTTTTATTTAGAAAAGAAAAAATATATATATTTTCCATTTCTAATGAATATTTGAATAGGGGAATTATTTAATGAGCAAAGATGTGGGTCCCACGAAAAGCTTTTACTGGAGTAAAAAGTAAAAAGCTTATACAACGTTGTTGGCCAGATTCGAACTTGTGATCCTTGAAAAATAATGAACCCACTGTGCCAGCGAGCTGGGCGCTCACTTTCTGTCAAAGTGGATTCAAAATATTACTTATCCGCTTATTTCCAAAAAGAACCCTAATATACACAGTATAATTTTTCGGCGAAGCGGATTCATATGAACCTGTTTGATCCCATGTAGGTCCGCCCCTGCCGATAATCATAAGCAACTTTAAGCATTTCATAAGTAGAATTCCACCTAGCACAAACATCTTTTGGAACTTTTCTAAATGGAAGGTTAGCACTAGCACATTGTTGAGCAAATTCACGAATTCTACTTTGTTTATAAGCACGAAAAATCTAGGCACAAGTATGTTGTATTTTACTACAAGCATCAAAAAATAAATTAAGACCATCTTAATTTATTAATAATTTTAAGCTTTTTGTTGCGGTTGTGTTAGCAGAAGCATTATCTAAGGTGATAGTTAAAACTTTATTAATGAGTCATAAAAATCAAGTATTTGTAGAATAGTAGTTGCAATATATGTTCCAGTGTGTTTTGAATCAACAAATTTATAACCAATAATACGTTTTTACAAGTTCCAGTGATGATCAATCCAATGACATGTAACAGTTAAATAATCACAACCATTAGGACTACCACCTATGTCAGATGTGATAGACACTTTACAATATAAGTGAAAAAATACACAATGAATATACTGAAGATATTCAGTTTGAAATTTCAAAACATCATTTCTAATCGTGGTCTTAGGAAAACCTTTAAAAGCAGGGTTATAAGTTTCTTGTATATAATGCACAAAAGCAGGGTGAGAAGGGAAAGTAAAAGTTAAGCCAAAGATAACCATCATTTTTGCTAAGTTCTCACGATCTCTATCTTTGTTATATTTGTGTAGAACATGACCAGAAGCAGGGTCAAGTTGTTGTTGAATTTGATTGGAACCAGATCCACTAGGAGTGCTAGTACTGATGGTAAGATCTATAATTATTCCGGCTTCTATGTTAGCTTGTATCCATAAATATTTTTGATGCTTTCTTAAGTGTCTAGTTAAATCCCTTGTCCCACCATTTGTTGTGTGTGCAAATTGTTGCTTACATTTTTCACATATAGCACGATGATTGACTTTATCATGTTTAAAAAATTTCCATACAAGTGACATTTTCGGACGTTCAGCCTTAGGCTTACCCCTTACAGGGGGTACAGGGGGTAAAGCTCCAAACTGAGATTGACTCTGAGTTGGAGCTTGTGTTGCGGGACTAGTGGGTATTTCATCTAATTCTTCTTCCTCATTTTCTTCATCCTAATTTTCTTCGTCCTCAAAAAAATATCATTGCCAAATTGTCTTTGTAAAGTTTCATGATCTAATTGTTTTCCGACATGAACATCATAAAATATGGGAGATTGGGAAAATGATGTTTCATCAATATGTTTTCTAATTCTAGGGCTAGGAGAACGGTTAGGATTGTGACTAGGATTAGGATTACTACTACTTTCACCTTTACTATTTTTTTACTATTTTTTTAAATAACAAATATATTTTTAGGTGCCATAATTTAAATACGAAATTAAATTAAAAAATTTAACACAAAAATTAAACACACAAATGAAATACGAAAATATAACACGTAAAGTAAATACAAAAATTAAGCACTAAAATGATACGGAAAAATTGTATATTAAAATTAGGAGATGGAATGAGTACACCGTGATAAAATATTAAAGCTTGAAGAAATTGCCCAAAATATTGCTCCAAATACTTGACGAATTAATTTGAAGCTTGAAAGTTGCTCCAAAAAATTTATCCAAATACTTGAATGATGGAATTTTGCCAAATACTTCGAATGATAGTTGAAAAAAATTGAGAGAATAATATAGATAGAATATTAGAATGTAAGAGATTTGAGAGAGAAGATTAATTTTTGTGGGAAAAAATGAAGAAGAATGGGGGATATTTATAGTAAAAATAGGGCCAAAGTATAATTTAATAAACTTAGGGGTTATATTAAAAGTTTGTGGAGGGGGGGGAGAGTAGGGGCTGTTTGGATTGTTGGCAACGGCTATGTTTGCAATTTAAGCCGTTGCCCAACGGCTAGTTTTTTTAAAAAAAATCTGGCGGGACGCGGGACGGGACGCGGGACGGGACGGGACGGGACGAAATGGTCGTCCCGTCCCATCTGGTGTCCCGTTTAATATTGGCCTGTCCCATTTAACTTGGGACGGGACAGGACAGGATCGGGACGGAACGCGGGATAGGACGAGACCGGGATGGGACGGGCCGGCCCGTCCCATTGGACAGCCTTATTTTTGCGTAAAAAAGTAAAGCATCTCATTAGTTCCTTTGGGTTCGCGTGAATCCTTAGAAGGATAATTAAATTCTTGAAGAAAATAGAGTTCTAAAAATGTTGGTTATTTGGGGGGGAAGCACATGAAACATGGGGACTTGGGGGAAAGGAGGTGAGGTGAGTGGCATAAAAAATTATTTTGTATTCTCTGACTAAACACTAGAAATATTTTCTGGAAAATATTTTTCACTCACCAACCATACAAGAGAAAATAAGTTATAAAACTATTTATTTTCTATGGAAACATTTTCCTTCGTACCAAAACACCCTTAATCAAGCTTTTCTTTGAGCTGTCTTTTAGGGACTGGTTAGCAGTGGATTCCGATTAGTTTGGAAACTTGTCTCTGACTATTATCAATTCCCCGTAAACTTGTTCTGTTGTTCCATGTTAATTCTCTCTTGTGGTGTTTCTTCTGAACATACTAGCCCGAGTTGGAAGATAGAAACGGGGGAAGTACACAAATAATCATGTTTAGAACTGCTTTTAGGGATTAGCCAATACTTATTTTGTTCTGAAAATTTGAATTAAAAATCTTAATTTCACGATTTTGTATCCTGAAAAGTTAATTTGAAAAACTGATATTCAGGACATACTGATTAATTTTTAAATAGTTGTCCTCTAGAATGGCTACCTGTTGTCATTTCTACTTATATAGTTTGACGCAGAGGTGTCAATAGTTCGGTTCGGCCTATTATTTTATAAAATTTATACCATACCAATTTTTCGATTATTCTATGATGTATAATCAAAATTAGACTTTTCAAAACCGTCTCAGTCATGTCGGTTTCACTTCGGTATCGGTACGGTTCAGTTAATTTTCGAATTTTTTTATATGTCATGTAAAATTCACTAGTAGAAGTAGAATGCAATAACATACGTTCTTTTATAGGACTTAGCAAAACTCTCTAGATATTTTTACAGTTTAAAGGGTGATGTGTCACAACCCAAAATTCACTAAGGGTCGTGGTGGCGCCGGACATCTCTGTCAGTCCAGCCAACTAAATTATCAATTAATTTCTCTTTTAATACTTTTGAAAATCTAAGGTTTTTCCTTCCATTTTCATAAATAAAAGTTCACAACTTGAATTCAAATTTAAATAATACCAATTAGTACAAACCCGTTGAAAACCATCCCAGAAACCCGTTGTCACAAGTACATGAGCAACTACTGATAAAAGAAATAAAATACAACATCCGTCCGGAATACAGTGGACGGAAAGTAAATACAGTACACTGGAAGGGACTACCCTAGCTGTTGTCGCCTCGAATGATGCAGCTCACCTAGTCTCAGCGTCATCCATGCTGCTACGCCCAATACGCTGCTAGAGGTATATATACCTGTGCAACAAAAATGCACAGAAGTATAGTATGAGTACGTAATCAACGTGTACTCAGTGAGTATCCTGCCTAGTACCGAAGGGGTAGAGACGAGTTGGCCAACTCCGACATTCACTAGAGGTCAATTAGCAATATTCTATAAGTGCGAGAAAAATCATGGACTTGTATAAAAGTTCTGATTGTGAAGCCAGAAAACAGGTAAACACCTTCAACAATAAATCAAGGGCTTCTAAAGTCTGTTCTTTATTATC
>MU731956.1:4385-20924 GCA_026770625.1 Nicotiana glauca
ACCTTCCTAATACGGGTGTGCATTTCATGCAACCCAAATCCAAATCTGAAAACGTCGAATAAGAATGTGTCGAGGATCCGGGTGCATTTCATGTGATGTGATCCAAAAACATGTCCTTAAACGACGTTCACTTTCTAAAAATAAAATAATTCGACAAAAAGCGGTAATTAATTTTAAAAATGCACAAATAGGATGATATGTATAAAAATAAAATATTTTAGCCAAATATGACAGTTGAGCGACCGTGCTAGAACCACGGAACTCGGGAGTGCCTAACACCTTCTCCCGGGTTAACAAAATTCCTTACCCGGATTTCTGGTTCGCGACTGTAATACAGAGTCAAACCCTTCATCGACTCGGGATTCTAAACGGTGACTTGGGACATCATAAATCTCCCAAGTGGCAACTCTGATTTCTTAATAAAAACGAATCCCGTTTCGATTGTCCTTAAAATGGAAAAATTCCTTTCTTTACTATATCTCTTCCCGAGGTATAGTAAAGGCTGATATAAATCGGTCAAAAAGGAGGTGTGACAACACGCATAGATGTCTTGCATATAGGTTAGTTTCTAATTGTTCCGCAATTTCATATAAAACATGATCTACCAAACTGCTGCATTCTGCAAACGACATTAGGCAAACAATTTGTAGATAAATAATAATAAGAACTGCAGTTAGAAGCCATGCTCCTAGGATGTTGTTAATATCTAAAGGGTGTCCAAATCATTATTCATAAAGAAAGCATGCCTATAGGAAGTTTCGAATCTAAATAGAGATATTACTAGCTGTTAAACTTGTATTGTCCCACTAAAATCAGTAACCCATGTTAGTTTATGCATCTGTTTCTAAAATCAGTATGTGTCACACCTAGTTCTAATTAACACTTAAGTCAATCAGATCAGTTTTCAAACAACACCATTCGAGTATGCCTAATGTAGACTTTTCGCCTAAAAATATGTGTTGAACCAGTCTGCTCGTTGCTTTTTTTAAATAAGACCAAAATTAGTACGTGAAGGACATGCTAAACTCTGTGTGTTTTGATGATTTATGGAGGCATATTTGAGCCTTGCTTGCCTGTCTGTATCCCATTTCTGTCTGCAACTATTTATTTTGGTTGACGCCTTAGCATTTTATCCTTTGAAACCTCTAAAAGCCCTAAGCCCCCTTTTCTTTAGGATTAGTACTCCATTTGCCTCCAGGACTAAAAGGATGGGGACGGGTAGTAGCATGCAATAAGTAAGTGATACTAATCCGGGTGGGAAGGGTAGACATAAAGATCATGATTACACGATAACACTATGCGTACAATTGGGTATCGATGTTGTGTGAATGATCCATGTAATGTATAAACCTAGGACCTCCCTCCCTCTTTATTAGTTTAATGATCTTCAGATTTTTAAAGGCTATTTCAACTTCTATTTCTTATACGTCTTTCAAGTTGCTTGCACCAATTGTTTGACCCCTTTCCTTTACTTGCGTATCTCTTCAATTACAAAACTGTTTACTTCCTGAATTTCAGAACTCCTTTTATGCATCTTATTTGCAATACTTGCTTGTTTATTCATTTTTTGCATTTAAAGTCACAATTGTAGCATGGTCAGGAACCACACAAGTGGATCTTGAGGGGTGCCTAACACCTTCCCCTCGAGATAATTTCGAGCCCTTACCCAAACTCTGGTTTTCATCTTTAATTCTTCTAAAAAGTATCCTAATGCACTATAATCATTAGGTGGAAACTCTCCAAAAATCCAAAACCCAATTCCTAAACGAAAATAAAGTTGTCTTCCCAAATTTGGTAAACCTGATTCTGATTTCGCGAGGAAAAGGGGGCGTCGACTGCATGGCGACTCTACTGGGGATTCCTTAGGCTTTTACCATTTCATGTTATATGTGACTTTATTGCTTTCTTTTATTGCTTTGTTTAATGCCTTTATTCGAAACTGACTTGTCTTTTATTTCTTTTTCTTCAATTGCTTTCATTTACCACATTCCATCAATACCGTTGTAATTTTTGAGCAATTATTGTAAACATTTATTTTATGAACGTGGAAATACATGTCAATTTGTTTCATTCTTGTAAACTGCATCTTCAACATCATATTCCACTCGTTCCTAAACAAATACTATAGAAACGCTTATAATGAGTGGTTGCGCTCTTCCAATATTATCACCCCTTAAATTTGGCAAAGGCGTATTTGCGATAACTTGTCTAATACCCCAATAGAAACCTTAATTTGTTTAAACCGTACATGCATCATGTTCAAACCTAGTTGAGTCAATTATGTTGTCCATATAATGACTCATCAGGATAGCCTTGTCCAAAGTCCACTGGGTTTCCTTGAAACCCAAACGGACACCTCCATGTTCTGTGCATTTATTTGGAGAACTAAATGCTTGTTATGCTAATTATTGGTTTAAATAGTCGAGTCCGGTGGAGTAAGGGCCTAACGCTTTGTTTTGTAGAAAATGAGGTACGAAGTCCCCAGATTTGGCATGGTAACCAACATTCATCCAAGGTTGCTGAATTGGTGGAAAGACCTCTACTCCAGTGATCAGACACTCCTCCGCAAGTACTTAGGGAATTTGCCTTCTCTTCTAGAGAACCAGCCTGACTACAAAATCATAGAGGCTGCAAAGGAAATATAGCCGAACATCTGGCCCGAGCCTATTTGCTGCTAGGACTACGTGAGTTGGTAGAGCTGTTCGAGGGAAACAAAGATGCCAAATCTGGGGAAGGTACTTCTAGGACCAAGTAGTTAGGAGTCTTTTGTTTTGCTTCAATGATGTAATAAGGCCAATGACCACTAGTGACATTACTTTCCATTGTTTAGAGTCGTTTTGGATTCGTCTTGTTTTTATAAATAAAATGAGGCATTTAGCATTATAAGTTCTCTAAAAATATTTGTCGCTAGGCCTACCTCGGGCACAACGAGGCACCAAAATTAGGACGCGATTTACATTTTTCGCACAACGTGTTTAAATACTGCAATATTTTTTTCCTCATGACCCGTACTAACTTATTACCTTTTGTTTTTTCTTTTATTTTTTATTCCCCTCCCCAAAGGTTAGTTCGTGCATTCTGGCACCATCGTCATACTCTACCAGATCCAAGGGCCCTCCACCTCCTCCTCCTCCGAGTCCTATCCGGAATAAAAACAAAGGTAGAATGGGAGATCCAAGCGCCAGAAAGGAGATCGAGATTCCTCAGGGTACCTTGGTTTCTAAGGAAACTGCTACACAACTGGAGCAAAAACTATTGAAATTCCAAGAAGAGCTGGATCAGGTTCGGAATTTGGTGAACCTATCATTTTTCCTCACCACTCCTGATGTTAACCCCGCCTCTCCACAGAACACCCCACAACCACAGATACAACCCACTCACACCCAACATTGCAACACATGCCACGCTCCCTACAACTCTCCACTACTCATTCCCGAGCCACTAAACGCCATAAATGACCATCTCCACAACACTCCCATTTTTGTGGATACTGTACCCCACTACACCTAACCAATCTCAAATGCACCTGAATCTGATGACAAAGACACCCTTATCAGGAACTTAGCGGCAGAACTCAAGAAATTAACCAGCCGAGTTTTGGGCGTGGGAGGTACCAAAGGTATTGAAGGGTTAAATTATAAAGACCTATGCATCCAGCCAGATGTTGAACTTTCGGAGGGGTACAAACCTCCCAAGTTCGAAATGTTTGATGGAACAGGAGATCCCAGAGTCCACCTGAGGACATATTGTGATAAGTTGGTTGGAATTGGAAGGGATGAGAAGATCCGTATGAATCTCTTCATGAAGAGCCTGAAAGGAGATGCACTATCCTGGTACATCAGCCAGGATCCCAAGAAATGGACGAGTTGGGTAAGCATGGCATCAGATTTCATGGACAGATTTCGATTCAATACAGAAAACGCACCAGATGTATTCTATATACAGAATTTGAAGAAGAAACCCACCGAAACATTCCACGAGTATGCCACTCATTGGAGGTCAGAAACTGCAAAGGTCAGGCCGGCCCAAGAAGAAGAGCAAATGAATAGATTCTTCGTTCGGGCTCAGGATCCCCAATATTACGAGAGGTTGATGCTGATCGAGAGTCAAAAGTTCTCCAATATCATCAAACTTGGAGAATGAATCGAAGAGGGCATTAAGAATGGTATGGTTACGAATCTTGAAGCATTGCAGGACACCAATAAGGCTTTACAGACTGGTGGCACATCCAAAAAGAAGGATGTAAGTGTCGTGATGGTCGCACAGGGAGCCAAATCACTACCAAAATACCACACTTACCCATTACCTCCACTTACATATCAGCCCATCCCAAATTACCAAGCACCCGCACCTTCCTATCCACCTCCCGTTTACCAATCCTCTCCACATCTCACATATCAACCCACCTCGCCTAGATATTATCAACCAACACGTGTTTACCATGTTTAACGCTCAACCCTCTCACTACCAATAACCTTCAACCCGTCAAAATTTCCCAAGACCTAGGTCAAATTTTGACCGCAAACCTCCCAGATAATACACAGCCATCGCTGAACTAATTGACCCGCTATATGAAAGACTTAAAGATGCTGGTTACGTCACTCCCATCCCAGCCAAAGCTCCAAAAAATCCCTCCCAATGGGTCAACCCCAATAAGACCTGTGCGTATCATTCCGGCATGAAGGGACACACCCTTGACGAGTGTCGTTCATTGAAGGACAAGATTCAAATCTTGATCGACAATAAGGTCATAGTAGCAAATGAGCCTGCTGTCAATGTTCGTAACAACCCTCTGCCTGACCAAAAAGGTGGAGACATTCACATGATCGAAATCGAAGATGATTGGGACCCCAAATGGTCGATAGGTTTGATTGCTGGAGGGGATGAACCAAAGAAACCAGCGGTTACACTTAACCCAATTGTCGTGCAGAATCAGCCCTCCAGGGATGGTGAAATAAATATGTCTATACCTCTTGAATTTGAAGCGCCTCCTTCTGCAAAGGTGCCCGGGCTAATGGAGGTTGAATTTGGAGTTCCAAAGGCACCTACACCCTTTAAAGTTGTTGTGTTACCACCAAGGGTGCCTATTTCGGTGGCAATGTCATAAATAATACCATTCCACTCAAATACCATACCATGGGATTACAGTGCTGAAGCCAGGAGGAAAGGAAAGATCAAGACAGGAGAAACAATTGCCACGCAAGGAATGACCAGAACAGTGAGGGTTTACACCCCAGAGCACCTAGCTGAGTCCAGTAAGCAAGCCTTAGGACGGCCTATTGAAATAGGGCCCGACGATCTTTGGAGGAAAATATAGGCTAAGGAGTACTCAGTTGCTGAACAGTTGAACAAAACACCAGCACATATATCTATTCTGGCTCTTCTGCAGAGTTCAGACGCTCACAAGAGTGCCCTAATAAAGATACTGAGCGAAACTTATGTGCCTAGCAACATAACCGGGGGTGAAATGGCGAATATGGTAGGGCAAGTGTTGGAAGCCATAAAATAACCTTCCACGAAGATGAGTTGCCGCCAGAAGGATTGAGCCACAACAAGGCACTGCACATCACCGTGCAATGCAAAGATTATTTCATCACTAGAGTCCTGATCGATAGAGGATCGAGCCTCAACATCTGTCCGCTAGTAACTTTCAAAAATTGGGAAAAAACCTGCACGAGATCAAAGATTGGGCTATCAATGTCAAGGCCTTCAATGGGTCCCAGAGATCCACCATCGGAGAAATCAATCTGTGCTTGCAAATAGGGCCAACATGGTTCGACGTCGGCTTCCAAGTGATAGACGTCCCGGCATCCTACAACCTATTATTAGGACGGCCATGGATCCACGCTGCAGGAGTCGTAGCATCGACCCTGCATCAGGCAGTAAAGTTTGAATGGAATCACCAAGAGGTGATCATTCATGGAAATGGTAGTAACCCTATATATAATCGCCAGACCATCCCAATGATTGGAGGCAGAAGGAGAATAGGCGGAGAACCATACCACCATATCGAAAGGGTCAACGCTGTAGATAAGGATAAGTGGTGGGATAGCAAGATTGAAAGTATCCTGAATTGGTGTGGGTACGAGCCTAGAAAGGGACTTGGTAAAAATCTTCGGGGGATCACTAAGCCCATCAAACTAAAGAAGCATGGTACTACATTTGGCTTAGTGTACGGTTATACTTGGGAAGAATTCCAGAGCTGGTCGCCACCATGGCGCGGCCCCTACTATCCATTGGAGCTTCCGATACCCAGCTTGGAGCAAACCTTCCAACCGGCAGATAATATATATGTGTCAGAAGAAGATGAAGCGTTGTCAGCCATGAAGAATCCATTTCTGGAGGATGATGATATGGACTGCTATGTTCTTTTCAAGGAGGAAGGGGAGGAAGGCTCTTCCGCACAAGCTGTCAATTAGGATCGTCAAGGCCCGGAAGTCTTCGGGGTAGCAAGGCTAAACAAAAGCACCGTGCATCTCATTTTTAGCTTACTTTACTAGTTGATTTTCTTTCCGCATTGTCTTTAATTTCGAAAAGGGATCCGATATTTCAAACAACTATGAATTTAATCAAAGCATTTCCACTTATCATATATATCACGCTTATTATTTTCTCTATCATTTACTCTATTTTTATACAGTATTACTATTACTTAAGTTGACGATGAACCAATGATTGTAACTTGCAACGAAACAACGCAACAAAAGGACATAGACTCGGAAGAAGATGAGATACCCGAAGAGGTTGTCAGAGAAGTTGAGAATTTTGAGAATAGACCTAAGTCTAACCTGGAAGAAACTGAGGTCATTAATTTGGGAGATACGGAAAATATCGAAGAAACTCGCATCAGTGTTCACCTGTCACCATCAGAAAAGGAAGAATATATGGAATTTTTAAAGGAATATGAAGACATATTCGCCTGGTCATATGATGATATGACCGGTCTCAGTACATCCATTGTAGCTCACAAACTGCCAACAGATCCAACTTGTCCATCGGTAAAGTAGAAGCTCAGGAAATTCAAGCCCGTCATGAGTTTGAAAATCAAAGAAGGGGTTACCAAGAAAGTCAAAGCCAAGGTTATAAGGGTAGTAGAGTATCCGACATGGTTAGCCAACATCGTGCCAGTACCAAAGAAGGATGGAAAGGTTAGAATCTGTGTCGACTACCGGGATCTGAACCAGGCCAGCCCCAAGGACGACTTCCCCTTGCCAAACATACATATTCTTATCGACAACTGCGCCAAGCATGAGTTGCAGTCTTTCATTGATTGTTTCGCCGGGTATCATCAGATATGGATGGATGAGGAAGATTCAGAGAAAACGGCTTTCATCACGCCGTGGGGAATGTATTTTTACAAAATGATGCCGTTCGGGTTAAAGAATGCTGGCGCCACCTATATGAGAGCCATGACTACTATCTTCCACAACATGATACACAAGGAGATCAAGGTATATGTGGATGATGTCATCAACAAATCCAAGAAATCCACTGATTATATGGGAGATTTGAGAAAGTTCTTCAACAGACTAAGAAGGTACAATCTGAAACTGAATCCCACCAAGTGTTCATTCAGGGTTCCTACTGGAAAACTACTGGGTTTGATCGTGAGTCGTCGAGGAATAGAATTGGACCCATCAAAAGTCAAAGCCATTCAAGAATTTCCACCGCCAAAGAACAAGAAGGATGTAATGAGTTTCTTGGGAAGACTCAACTATATCAGCCGGTTCATAGCTCAGTCCACGGTCATTTGTGAACCCATCTTTAAAATGCTGAAGAAAGACGCTGCTACTAAATGGACTAGCGATTGTTAGAAAACCTTTGACCGAATCAAGGAATACATGTCAACACCACCATTCTTGGTTCCGCCCGAGCCGGGGAGGCCTCTACTACTTTATCCTACGGTTTTGGATGGAGCATTCGATTGTGTTCTGGGACAACATGATGAAACATGGAGGAAGAAGCAAGCCATCTACTATCTCAGTAAGAAGTTCACCCCGTACGAGGCCCGGTATTATTTATTGGAGCTCACTTGTTGTGCTCTGACTTGGGTAGCTCAAAAATTGAGGCATTATTTCTATGCCTACACTACTTATCTCATATCCAGGATGGACCCACTGAAGTATATCTTCTAGAAGCCTTTGCCCACTGGCAAGCTCGCCAAGTGGCAAATCTTGCTGAGTGAATTCAACATTGTTTACGTGACTTAGAAAGCAATCAAGGGTCAAGCCATTGCAGATCACCTTACCGAGAATCCTATTAGCGGAGAATACGAACCCTTGAAAATGTATTTTCCTGATAAAGAAGTGTCTTTCGTAGGAGAAGATATTGCAGAATCCTACGATGGTTGGAGGTTGTTTGTCGACGGAGCCGCAAATTTCAAAGGAATTGGCATAGGAGCAGTCCTAGTATCAGAAACCGGCCAGCATTACCCAGTATTCGCCAAGCTTAGATTCCCCTGCACAAATAATATGGCTGAATACGAAGCTTGCATCCTAGGGCTCAAGATGGCCATTGACCTAAACATTTAGGAGTTGCTAGTGATCGAGGATTAAGACTTACTCATACATCAAGTTCAAGAAGAGTGGGCAACCAAGAACTCTAAGATACTCCCCTACTTGCATCACATATAGGAATTAAGGAAAAGATTCACAAAGACGGAATTTCAGCATATCCCTAGGGTCCAAAACGAGTTCGCTGACGCATTAGCTACTTTATCATCCATGATCCAGCATCCATATATGAATTTCATTTATCCCATCCCAGTAAGGATTTATGATCATCCATCTTATTGTGCTCACGTTGAGGAAGAAGCAGACCGAAGACCATGGTTCCATGACATCAAAAGGTATTTGACAATAGGAGAATATCCAGAGCTTGCCAACGCCACTCAAAAGCACACACTTCGAAGATTATCCAATAATTTCTTTCACAGTGTGGGAATACACCGCCTGATTTGGGTTTATTTAGGTGTGTCGAAGCAAAATAAGCATCTAGACTATTTGACGAAGTGCACGCAGGAACTTGCGGGCTGCACATAAATGGTTTTTTTTTAGTAAAGAAGATGCTCCGAGAAGGTTATTTTTAGATGACTATGGAAACAGACTATATCCAGTATTTTTGCAAGTGTTATCGCTGTCACATACATGCAGATATGATAAAGGTGCCTCCAAACGAGCTTACTGCAATAAGCTTACCGTGACCATTCGCCGCCTGGGGATGGATGTCATTGGACCTATCGAGCTTGCAGCATCAAACAGGCATAGGTTTATCCTGGTGGCAATTGATTATTTTACCAAATGGGTTGAGGCAGCGTCATACAAAGCAGTGACTAAGAAAGTTGTTATAGATTTCATCCATGACCGTATTGTTTGCCGATTCAGAATTTCGAAATCAATCATTACCGATAATGGTTCCAATCTCAACAGTGACTTGATGAAAGCAATGTGTGAGGCATTCAAGATCAAACACAAGAACTCTACAGCCTACAGGCCTTAGATGAATTGAGCTATAGAGGTAACCAACAAGAATATCAAGAAGATACTAATAAAGATAGTTGAAATTCACAAACAATGGCATGAGAAGTTATCGTTCGCCTTGTTGGGATACCGCACCACAGTCCGCACATCGACCGGAGCAACTCCCTACACGCTGGTTTATGGTACAAAAGTGGTCATCCCCACCGAGGTAGAAATTCCTTCATTGAGGATCATACAAGAAACAGAACTGGATGATGCAGAATGGGTAAGAGGTTGCTACGAGCAGTTAGCCCTTATAGATGGGAAAATGATGAATGCAGTTTGCCACGGTCAGTTGTACCAGAACAGAATGTCCAGAGCCTTCAACAAAAGAGTTAAGCCAAGGAAGTTTACACCAGGGCAGCTGGTGTTGAAGAAGAAATTCCCACATCAAGATGAAGCCAAAGGGAAGTTCTCTGCCAACTGGCAAGGTCCGTACATGGTTCACCTAGTTCTAACTGGAGGAGACCTTATCCTCGTAGAAATGGATGGAGAAGTTTGGCCAAAGCTGATCAACTCAGATGCAGTGAAACGATACTATGTGTAACCACTTATGATTTCCTTTATGATGTAATTTGAACTACACCTCACCTGATTCCCGTTTAAGAGTGGATATGTAGGCAACCCTATGGGTTCGATCACAATTTAATATAATTTCATCCCCCCCTATTATTGGAACATGGGCAGAATTTTGATGAGGACCCTCAAAATTTCGAAGTCAGTCTTCATCCATTCATCGCCAAAGATGTCACCTCAGTAAACTGGGGCAGAATTTTGAGAAGGACCCTCAAAATTCTGGAGCAGGAGAGGTTGCAATGTCTTGAACAGCCTCACAATCGTTGGTACAGTTAAAAGAAATTTTTTTTTACTTATGATATGTTCACTAAATCATGCATAATCATTATCCAAATTGCCGCTTTTTAGCAACGTTACCCCGATGATACGCAATGCCAGAATTTAAGGGAAAATGAACTATCCTTCCCCCTCTTATAAAACTCACGGTTTTCTTCGGATGCAGGAACCCAAGTCACAAAATTACCAAATATATTACGCAATCGCATTGAACCGTCACACATATTCGTATTTGCTATCCGCACGCAATGTCCCCAACAGCCGCAATATCACAATTAGCTACCAGCTATCAACCAAGAATTTTTTTTATCAGCTAAGAATTCGCTTTTATCTCATTGAATAAGGCTACCTTTATGCCTTCCGAGACTAAGCGTTGTCTCCATCTGCATTCCCTGCATTGCATAAGGCTACCTTTCTACCTTCCGAGACTAAGCGTTGTCTCCATCTGCATTTCCTGCATTGCATAAGGCTACCTTTCTACCTTCCGAGACTAAGCGTTGTCTCCATCTGCATTTCCTGCATTGCATAAGGCTACCATTCTGTCTTCCGAGACTAAGCGTTGTCTCCATCCGCATTTCCTGCATTGCATAAGGCTACCTTTCCGCCTTCTGAGACTAAGCGTTGTCTCCATCTGCATTTCCTGCATTGCATAAGGCTACCTTTCTGCCTTCTGAGACTAAGCGTTGTCTCCATATGAATTATCTGCATGGCATAAGGCTACCTTTCTGCCTTCCGAGACTAAGAGTTGTCTCTATCTGCATTATCTGCAATGCATAAGGCTACCTTTCTGCCTTCCAAGACTAAGCGTTGTCTCCATCTGCATTTCCCTGCATTGCATAAGGCTACCTTTTTGCTTTTCGAGGTTAAGCTCTACCTCCACCTGCATGGCTGAAATACCGCCACTTCATTTTTCTCGCATGGCTGAAATATCGCCACCTCACATCTTGCAATCGGCTGGAATATCGCCAAACTTTATTTAAATGCTACATAGGTTGAAAGATAGCCAGTTCATCTCCATCATCATCTATACTTATGCTTTCTGTCAGCTGAAATATCACTATTTTACTTTTTACATCGGCTAAAACATCGCCTGTTTAATTTAAATTTCTATCGGCTGAAATATCGCCATTTACATTTTTGCATCGGCTGAAACAACGCCTGTTTTTATTTAAAATTCTTTCGGCCGAAATATCGCCATTTACGCTTCTGCATCGGCTGAAATACCGCCAAACCTTGCATTTCACGGGCTGAAATATCGCCAAACTGTCCGAGGGCATCATTGTTCGGAGGCATCATCCTCATAGCCCGAGAACACCATGACATGGCCCGAGGACCTCACTTAATATCCTGCACGTCATTATTCAAAGGCATCATGGTTCGGAGGCACCATTAGCATAGCCCGAGAACATCATTTCATAGCATGTGAATCCTTTAATTTTGCGCTTCATGGCCCAGGACATCATGGTCCGAGGACGTCATCCTAACCATCCAAGGACAACATTCATGGTCCAACGAGAACTTGCATCATGTTTAAGTTTATGCACAATGTGAGCACGTGATTTTTGCCCTAAGCAATAATTCCCAAAATTTCAAACAAAACAATTTCTTTAGTATTTTATAGTTTTTCGAGAATTTTGTGGCATTTTCTGTTAATTGTTGCATTTTATTGGTGCATTTTAATTCATATGAAAATACAAAAAATATGCATTTGCATTTCGGGTATAATTTCATATTTTAGGATTAATTAGGTATTAATTTGTTTTAGAACAAAATATAAGAAAAATAACAAAAATGGTATATTTTTGCATTTTTTGTTAATTGTTAAAGTTGTCACAAAATACATTTTTAATCAATTTCAGGAATTAATTAGCTTATCTTTGAATATATTAGGTCTTTGTTTTAATTTTTTATATTTTTATAAAATCATAAATAATACAAAAAATAAAAAATATATATATAGTAAAATACAAGAGATTAAATGAAATAAAGAACAAAAAGAGGTTGTCTTAATAAAATACACGAATTGGGCTGTTAATTTGGCCCAAAAAGGAAAATTCCCATTTAAATCAACCCAAGCCCAAATCGAACCAACCCACCCGGTCCAACCCTGACCTCTCAAAAAGACGCCGTTTGGCGTCGTTTGATCTAAGCCATCCAATCTCTTTAATCCAATGGCTCTTTTTGATACTCCACATTAAATAAAAATTTCTTAAAACTTCACTAACACTAAAGACCAACAAGCTCTTCCTCGTACATATCCACCTCCGCCTCCATCACCACTGCCTTCGTCGGAGCCCTACCGCCAGCGAACGTTACCTATACCAATGGCTCCCAAATTCACACCCCTACACCGCCTCAACAACCCCATCATGAATCCACCATTTTCATAGTTCAAATCCCACCCAATCCCCTCAAATAACTCAAACCCTAGCCGCCGTCGGTGAACGCCGGTCAGTCCTTTCAGGCCCAAAATTACACCATGAAACCTCCTCACCCTCCCCCCCCCCCCCCCCCCNAAATCTTCCAATCGGAAGGCTAGTTTTCCCAATTCGCCTCAAATTGATCCCAAGCGTTCTTTGGGCCTTCTTTATGAAGAATTCAACATTGTTGGGGCTCAATTCTCATGGGACTCATTCGAATTTGGAAGTTGAGGGAAAACACAGTTGAACCTGAGAGGTTTTTTGGTGAGTTCATTCTGCTTATTTCCTTTTCTTCTTCTCTTTCGCATTAGGTTAAGTTGGAATCCCGGATTGATTTCGGGATCGTTTGCTTGAGGGTTAATCTTTGTCCATTTAGGGATTGTTTGGTTAGTTAAGAGTTTAAGCTTTGATTCATTGTTTGTTCTGATTAGCTTAGTGTAAAAAGTGGTTAAAACCTCTGCCTGTGTTTAGTTCTGTCCGTTTATCAGTATTGGCTTCCCTATTTGCTTAATTCCGTTTAATGTCGTTCATAGATGATGGTATGGTGATCTGGAATTTAATAGCTTGGTTGTTCGTTTAGTTTTTTGGATTAAGTTTGTCTTGATAAGATTTTAATTGATGGTGTTTGAATTCTGTTTAGTCTTAAATGGTTTCTTTATGGTTGGATTAGTTGGTTTTGGATGATTTAGTCATTATGTGCTTTAGTTAGTTATTTTAATTAGTTAACTTGGTTTGTAACTGATACTTTAATTATGTAGAAGGGGTTGGGGATGGTAGTTAGCCTAGGTGAGTAATTTCAAGGGCATTCAGGGGTATTTGGATACTTAAGGCTGGGCAAAAATGCTGTAGGTTTTACCTGAAGTTCCTAGAATCTTCTAGATGGGGGTATAAGTAGAATTTTAGTGATTCTAGTGGTAGTTACTTGTAGCACATGTCAGAAAATAAGGGGTGAAATAGCAATAAGTGAAGGACTAACTTGTAAAATTTGAATCTAAAAGCTGCACCATAATTTTGCCTATAAAATGGCATTAACTTGCCTTGTTTAAGAAGTTTTGGGGAGCCTCCGAATTTCCCCCCAAAAGCTTCTCTTTAACCTTCAGATATAAGTTTTGAAATTCAAACCTTCAAAAATCCAAAAAAAAAAACAAGAGAAAACCCTTAAAAAATCCCAAAAAAAAATTACTGTTTCATTAAAAACCTTAGGTTAGTTTCCATTTTTAGTGGTTAATTTGCATCTTCAGCTCAATATCTGATTGCTGAAATTTTTCAAAAGTTTATTGGTTTAATTTCGAGTTATTTTGGGTATTAGTTAAGCTGTGTTTGGGTATTTGTTGGGGGAAGTTGTAACGACCCGACTGGTCGTTTTGAGTTCTAGCACTCCGTTCAGCAGTCGGAGGCCATGAACAGTTTCATTTCAGCTATTATGACTTGTACGCGTGGTCAGAATTTTATTTCGGGAAATTCGGAGTTGATTTAGGAAGAGAATTCTCATTTCGGAAGCTTAAAGTTGAAAGAATGAACTAGAATTGGAATTTTTAGAAAACGACCTCGGAATAGGGATCTGGAAGTCCCAGCAGGTTCATATGATGATTTCGGACTTGGGCATATGCCCGGATAGGGTTTTTGGATAACACGGGAGCGTTTTGGCACCTAATGTGGAAGTTAGCGATTTAGAAGAAATTTCATAAGTTTAACTTGAAGAGTGTTTCGGTGTTATCAATGTCCGTTTGGAATTCCGAGATTGGGAATAGCTCCGTATAGTGATTCTGGAGTTGGGGGCGCAATCGGAAGTGAATTCGGAGGTCCTTAGACCATTTTGAGGCCAGTTGGCTAAAGATAGAAAGTTGAAGGTTTTGGAGACTTTGACCGGGGATTTGACTTTTTGATATCGCGGTCGGAATCAAATTCCGGAAGTTGGAGTAGGGCCGTAATGTCAAAAATGACTTATGTGCAAAATTTGAAGTCAATCGGACGTGATTTGATAGGTTTCGGCATCAGAAATAGAAGTTGGAAACTTCAAAGCTCATAAACTTGAATTTGGGGTGTAATTCGTTATTTTAGCATTGTTTGATGTGATTTGAAGCCTCAAGCAAGTCCGGAATATGTTTTGGGATTGGTTGGTATGTTTGGTTGGGATCCCGGGGGCCTCGGGTGGATTTCGGGTGGTTAACGGATCAAAAGTTGGATTTTTGGAAGAGAAGGGCAGCTGGTATTTGGTATTTCTGCTTCTGCGTAAATGGGACCGCATAAGCGGATCCACAGAGGCGATAGGGTGGACCGCAGAAGAAGTTTTGAACTGAGGCTCGAGCATCGCAGATGCGGTCCAAATTCTGCAGAAGTGGGACCGCATCTGCGGAGGAGGTGATCGCAGAAGCGGAAAGGAAGGCTGAGCCCAGGACCCCAGAAGCGGCTAAATGGCCACAGAAGCGGAAAACGACTGTGGCAGAAGCTTAATTTAAATCGTGAATTAGTTCATTTCTCTCATATTTTCATGGCTTGGGGCGATTGTGGATAGCTTCAAGGAGGGGATTTTCGCCATCAATGTTAAGTTAAGTTATTCCCACCTATTATAAGTAAAATACATTGATTATGTATGAGATTAAGCATGGAAATTAGTGTAAATAATGGGTTTTGGTGGAAAAACTTAGAAAATTATAAAACATGGATTTTAGCCACGATTTTGAGAATGGAAGTAGGAGAAAATTATATATTTGAATTCCTAAGGTCATGGGTAACTTTTACCTTCGAAAAATTTCGGATTCCGGGCACGTGGGCCCAAGGGTATTTTGGTCAACTTTTCGTTCGGGGTTAGGAATTATTGTAAATTGAGTTGTAAGGTATAGTTGAGCATATATTAATGAATTTGTATGATCATTGGCTAGTTTCGGGGGCGTTGTGCGTTGGTTCAAGCCTTCGGAAGGGTGTAGAATGCCGGCGACAGGTCTTCGGAGCGAGGTGAGTCTCCTTTCTAATTCTGTGAGGGAAAAATTACCCCATAGGTGAAGTGAATGATTAAGTGCTCCTATTTGTGGGGGCTACGTACGCATGAGGTGACGAGAGTCCGTGCGTAGCTACTATTATGCTATTGTCCGGGTAGATTAGAACCCAGAAAGCATGCTATACTTGAATAAATTATGGAATCAAGCATGCTATACTTGAATAAATTATGGAATCATTAATGACTTGAATTGTTTAAACAACCTCTGGTTAGTGAGCAAATTTAAAAGAGATTAAACATCATTCCTGAATTGTTAAACAGAGAATTTGCTTAATTGGATAATTATTCCTCGATAAAATTCTAATTGGCTATCTCAGCATGTATATTATGTGTACCGCGTCGCATGAAGGATTCGACAGCAGGATAATAGATCACATTAAATTAATAATTGGATTTTTCTAGAAGACTTAAGCTTCGTTTTCTAAAATTTATAAAGAGAATTGACCATTCCTGGACATTTGTTCCACGTTGATTTCCTGACTGTTTATCTGTCTGTGTATGTTTATTTTGGAACGGTCAGAACGCCTCTGCAGATTAATAGATGCATCTATAGGCGCGCCATCGACCCTCGGCAAGTGCACATTTATTTCTATTGGATCGGGCCGTCGCCTCGGTATGATTTGCACATGTCTGTGTTGCTGTCTGAACTTGATTAAGTTATTATTACCCTTTTGTGGCTTAAACATATTTGGATTATGTTTTAAAGAGAAATTTGGGAAATTTTCCCATGAAAGAACTACGTGTTTATTTG
>MU731956.1:34299-61123 GCA_026770625.1 Nicotiana glauca
GGGACACTTTGGGGTCCCAAAGACATTAGACATACTTGCTGAAAATTTCTTTTGGCCTGGAATGAGAAAAGATGTTGAAAGAATGTGCACACAGTGTTTGGAATGTAAACAAGCTAAATTTAAAGTGTTACCACATGGTCTTTACACTCCATTACCTGTTCCTACCTCACCTTGGATTGATATTTCTATGGATTTTGTATTAGGTTTTCCTAGAACAAGGTATGGTAAGGATAGTATATTTGTTGTGGTAGATAGGTTCTCCAAAATGGCTCGTTTTATTCCTTGTTTAAAGACTAATGATGCCTCACATGTTTCTAATCTTTTTGTAAAAAAGGTTGTCAAAATGCATGGTATACCTAGAACTATTGTTAGTGATAGGGATGCTAAGTTTTTGAGTCACTTCTGGCGTGTATTTTGGGGGAAGTTAGGCACTAAATTGTTGTTTTCTACTTCTTGTCACCCACAAACTGATGGACAAACTGAAGTAGTTAATAGAACCTTAGGAAACATGTTGAGGGCTGTTTTGAAAGGTAAATTAACTTTATGGGAAGATCACTTACCTATGATTGAATTTGCTTACAATAGAACAATCCATTCTTCTACAGGTATGTCTCCTTTTGAAGTTGTTTATGGCTTTAGTCCCTTTACTCCACTTGATTTATTACCATTACCTACTAATGATATTTCTAATCTTGATGGTAGGACAAAGGCTGAGATGATGAAAAAAATTCATGAGCAAACAAGGCTTGCAATTGAGAAGAAAAATGAGCAAACTGCCTTGAGAAAGAATAAGGGTCGAAAACAAGTTATTTTTAAACCTGGAGATTTAGTTTGGGTTCACTTTAGAAAGGAAAAATTTCCTTCTAAAAGAAAGTCAAAGTTTCATCCTAGAGGAGATGGCCCCTTTCAAGTCCTTGAAAAGATTGGAGACAATGCTTACAAGCTGGACCTTCCTGGTGAGTTTCAAGTAAGTGCTACATTCAATGTTGCTGACTTGTCTTTGTTTGATGTAGGATCGAATTCGGGGGACGAATCAAGAAGAGGGGAATGATAGTATCACTGATAAGGATAGAGTTTTGGAAGCTCCAAGAAGGCCATTTACAAGATCTCAAGCTAAGGAATTGCAGACTAAGGTTGCTGGACTTCAATGGCACATAAAGAAGCTTCTAACTATTGAGGAAGAGCTCATGCCCAAAGGAGAAGAATTGTCGAAGTTTTACAATTATTTGGTTGCTCAAATTGAAGTCCAAGAGGAGGAAGATTTGTTCACCCAAATCAGCCCTTGAAGTACATCAAATGGGCTCAAAATGAGCTTAAAAGAGTTCTAGAAGGAGGTGTTACAAAAGGAGCCCAATTGAAATCCAAATCAATGATCCAAACTAGTTGTTTTAAGGCTCAAATTTGGCCCAAAGGGTCTTGGACGCCCCTCACCTAATTTTATCACTTTTTTTAGTCTTTAGCAACCACCTACCAAATTGTAATGATTATGTTTTCCATTACAACAACCCCACCTAGTTTTTAAAGTTATTTTTATGCTTTTGTACTCCTATAAATAGGGTGTTCTTCTCATTCATAAGGCACTACATTATTGAATAAGTATATCATTCTTTGAGAGTTCTTTTGAACCTTTGTTACTTGTGCTTTTGAGATTTATCTTTCAACCTTTACTAGTTTATAGTTCAAGGTAGTAAGATTTCTTCTCTTTTGTGATATCTTTGATTCCTTTGGGGTATTCTTAGAAGGCGATTAATATTAGTTATTAATTGTTGTCTCAAGTTACTCGTAAAGCGGTCAAGATCCGAATCTATTGTTTTGATTTGCTTTTTAAGTAAAGGCGTTTGATTTCATCCATAAATCAAGACGTTGTTACTTTGATCTTGTCAAGGCTATAGAACTTGCGTTCTTGAAAGTTCTTGGAATTCTTTCCTTGAATCTTTCCCATATCCTTTATTTTCGTCTCTTTAATTCTAGTTGTTCAATTCCTGTTGTTATTGCTTCCGCATTTACTTCTCAAATTCTTACTCTAGTTTGGATTTCCGACCTAGTTGTTATCAAATTTGATGTATTTAAAAAGGATTTTTTTAAATCGGTACTCTAATTGGCTGGCCTGATAGTGGTATCCGGTGCCGCCACGACCCTTAGTGGATTTTGGGTCATGACAGAAGTAGTCCTGGATTTAAATTTAAGTTTGTTGGGTTCTATCAAGTGTGTTTTGGGCATTTTCGTTGGTGCTGCTTCTTCTCTCTTCACTTCTGGGCTTTTAAGGTTGTTGCTGTTCATTAATTTTGTTGATTGTTGATCAGCTGCTACTGACTCTGTCTTCTCTCATTTTGCTTTAAATCTAGGTATTGATTCTGATCCGCTAAACTGATGATAATTTGAAGTGATGAAATGAAATGTAGAGATCTATTCAGCCTTTGGACTAAATTCATTCCGTGTTGCTGATGTTTAGCTTTAACATAATTAGATTCATCCTTCATTGTATTCGAAATTTGTATTTGGATTCAATTTGTCATGATTAATCTGTACTGGATTGGATGTATAATTAGGACTATTTTTGGACAATTAAAATTGTTGTAAATAGACTATATGACTGAATTATAAAACTGAGTTTAGTAGTAGATTATATTAGACTCATAGGTTGGTTTGGTGTTTATTTCGCATGTTTCTAACTGTTAGTGTGCATAACTGAACCCTAATCCTGTTTCGCATGACTTAATATAAACGTGGTAATTGATTGAGTTAAATAAAAATGGATATGTTAATTAGTTGGTAGTTTAAATATCAGAGTGAAATACAAGTTGTGGTACTGCTTCATTCACAAATAACAAAAGAAACAAAAGTAAAAAAATCCCGTCCTTTTGCATGTTTAAACATTCAGCTGGAATCTTCTTTTGAATTTGAGCTGCAGACTCATTTTTAGACATTAATTGTAAACTACAACACTGCCAGTACCTGTTTAATCCAGCCATATAAGAATCTGCCTAATGATTGTCCCATAACCCTCAATAATTAGCATATTAGTTCAAATATTGCTTTATGTGTTACTGAAATTGGAATCCCATTGGGAATTGGATGTTAAGCTGGCCCTGAGATCCGAAGTTTCAAGTCGTGTTGGGCCAAATACACATTGGGCCAGTCATGAGCCCAAATCAAAAATTATTAAGGTATTTTAGGAATTGGGCCAATTATAAGCCCAAATTTGTTACAAGTAACTCTTAAATTACATAGGTAGATAGGGAATTAATTGACAAATATAAAATTGGGTTTCAAATTAGGTAGTGGGTTCAAGCTAAAAGGGTTTTCCCTTTTATTTGAATTCGAACTTGAATTCGGAGTCCGAATTTATATTTGAAAATCAATTGGCCTTTTAGAGACAAATGATAAATTGAAAAATTTTAGTTTGCTTTAGGTTGGCCTTTTAATAATAAAAATGAGACGAGCCTCGCCAAACCAAATCCTAAATTGCGGGGCCCTCATAAATGTATATATAAAAAATACTTAGAGATTCAGGACGGGCCATTTAGCAAATTTCACGGCCTTCCCAAAAGATAACAACACGTTAGTCTCTTTAGACGTGATTTTAATAAAATTACATTCCTACACTCGGGTGTGCATTTCATGCAACCCAAATCCAAATACAAAAACGTTGAATAAGAATGTGTCGAGGATCTGGGTGCATTTCATGTGACGTGGTCCGAAAACACGTTCTTAAACGACGTTCACTTTCTTAATAATTAACAAAAAGCGGTAAATAACTTTAAAATTGCACTATAGATTAACATGTACAAAAATTAGATTTTTGCCAAATATAGCAGTTGAGCGACCGTGCTAGAACCACGGAACTCGGGAGTGCCTAACTCCTTCTCATGGGTTAACAGAATTCCTTACCCGGATTTCTGGTTCGCAACTGTAATACAGAGTCAAACCCTTTCCTCGATTCGGGATTCAAACCGGTGACTTGGGACACCATAAATCTCCCAAGTGGCGACTCTGAATCTTAAATAATCGAATCCCGTTTCGATTGTCCTTTAATTGGAAAAAATCCTTTTTATTATACCCTTCCTCGGGGTGTAGTAAAGCCGGAAAACGAGGTGTGACAGCTCTGGCGACTCTGCTGGGGACAAGAACACAGAATTTCGGTTCAGGGTTCAAGAATTCGAGCTCAGTTAAATTGTTATATTTGGCTTTATTTGATTTTGCTACATGTTCATGCCTTATGTGCTAAATGTTTTACCGCTTTAATATTTGTTGAATTGTATATAAATTGTCGCGAATCCCTTCCTCTTTCTAAGTCTTCTACATCATGGAGAAGGGTGCACTTCGTGTAGCTTCTCTTCTATTTAGAGTCTTTCCCAATTTAGAGCGAGGTTTGGATAAGGTGCTAAGTCGGCGGAGCTTCTGTATCCCCGGTACGCTGCCTCCCCCCAGCCCGAGTTGTTCGCTCGGATAAGCCAGGTCTAGACCAATAAACCTAGGGTTTAAACCTAGAAAAACAATAAACTCATCCCAGATCCCTAGTAGGAACGCTTGTTTGCATCATGTGCATTTGACTTAGGGGACTCAACACAGCGGTTGGGTCCGTCTAGGACAGGTGACCTGAATTGAAACAACCATCCTGATGCATCTTACGTGCTATTTGCATTTATTTGCTCGACTTCGCATGTTGACCGGCTTAGTAAAAAATTGTGAAAAATAGCAGTGTTAGGACTAAGTAAGGGTAATTATTTGTTTGAAAAATCAATGCCCAAATAGTACAGAAATGCTGCCGGATTGTTTAAAAAAAATAGAAAAGAAAAAGTATTTGAAAAAAAAAGAAATAAATAGAAAGAAAATTGTTGGTCAAAAATAGTTTTGATTTTGGCCAATCGGCCCGAACTACGCTGGTTTGATTCTCACCGGATGTGAGATACGTAGGCAACCCTCATCGGGTCCAACCACCCCTTTTGCAAAATATAGACAAAAAATGTCAAATTTTAATTTTCGTTACAAATAAATCGGATGATGCCATTCTTTTCTAAAATAAGCCGAATGTCCCGCAAAAGGACGCCGGAAAATACAATAAGAATAAAAAAATTAAAACGAAAAGAAGAGCGGAGCAATAAAAGAAAATGGGAGAGAAAAAGAAAAACAAAAGAGAAGGAAAAATCTGCAACAAAGAAACAATGACAAAATAAAAGAAACAAGGCAAGGATAAAAGAAAGATGTCACAGTCAAAGCCGAAATGACACAAGCGATCGAGCAAAACTGCATTCATGTCCCAAATGTGCGGTTATCTATTTGATTAATGCCCTAACCACTAACAACGTTGTTGTTGATGATGAGTCCAGACAGGTGGTTTAGCTGACTGGCATTCTGGCAACTTACCCATATAACACCCGCTCTAAAGATAAGTCAAAAATAGTTAACTAAGAGTTAGAAGCAAGCATCGTTGACCCATCCAGAGAGGAAGAAGTTGTGGGTGTCAACGCCATGAAAGAAGAAATGTATAAGTTGAAGCAACAGATGGCCGAAATGTACCGAGCTTGGGCAAAGGTATACCCACTACCAGCTTACCCTGCTAACCCTACCTATATCCCACCATTAGCTTAGCCACAAGATCCTCCTACAGTTAATTCCTCCTCGGCATACCCTTCTTACCAGCAATACCATGCAACTACTTCCCAAACACTACCATCTCCCCCACCCAAGCAAATTCCATGCCCTCCACCTCCAACCACTCCCGTGTTTGTGGCTCCTCCACCCGCTACATTACATAGATCTTATAGTGAACCCCTATTTCAAACTCAGTAAACCCACTATTACCCACCGAAACCCACCTTCAAACCACCAGAACCATATCCTTACACTCCCCTTCTTGATGTCTCAGCTAAAGAAGAGAAGCCTTCTAAAAACCCTAAGCAGGAAGAAATGATACGAAAGGTGAAAAGCTTGGAACAATTGTTCAGAAATATGCAAGGTCTAGGAGGATAGGTGAGTGTCGCTTACAAGGACTTGTGCTTGTTTCCTGACGTCCAATTGCTTGTGGGATTTAAGTTACCAAAGTTTGATCTGTATGATGGACATGGTGACCCAATAGCACATCTGCGGGGATTTTGTAGCAAGATGAGAGGCGCTGAAGGAAGGGATGAGTTATTAATGGCAAACTTTAGTCAAAGTCTCAGTGGTGCTGCTTTGGAGTAGTACACAAGGCAAGATCATGCCCGATGGTACACTTGGGATGATTTGGCCCATGCATTTGCAAGCCATTTTCAGTACAACTTAGAGATCGTTCCAGACCGGTTGTCACTGACCAAAATTGAGAAGAAGCCAGGGGAAAGTTTCGGAGAGTATGGTTTTCGGTGGAGAGAAAAGGCCGCCAGAGTTGATCCTCCAACAAAGGAAAGCGAAATGGTTGATTATTTTCTGCAGGCTTTCGAGCCCACTTACTATGGTCATCTGGTGTCAGCAGTGGGAAAATCTTTTAATAAGGTAGTGAAAAAAGGGAGTATGGTGGAAGAAGGTCTTAAGACTAACAAGATTATGAGTTATTCAGCGATTAAAGTAACTACCCAGGCCATCCAGAGCGGCACTGGAGAAGTATTGGGAAAGAAGGAAAAGGAAGATGTTACAGTAGTAGAATCAAGAGCTTGGTCCAGGGGTCCATCACCATATTATCATCAACCACGCCCCTATCCCCAAACTTACCCACACAGCCCATATGGACCACCACAATACTACTATACACCTCCAGTTCCCCACTTCTCCGTCCACCACGCCCAAACATACCCTCAACCTCAAGCACCATGGCGTGCACCCACCCCACAAAATACCTACCACACTCAAAACACATACCCACCTCTGAGAGCCTACAAAAACCCACTGGACCCAGTTTTCAACCCAATCCTGCTGCCAAGAATGATAGGTTGAAAAAGAAGAAGACTTTCACTCTGTTAGGGGAATCTTATACCAGCTTATTCCACAGATTGAGACAGTTGGGCATGTTAAATCCAATTGAACCCAAATTGCCAAATCCTCCCCTAAGGAACCTGGACCATTTAGTGAATTGTGAGTGTTGCTCAGGTGCCCCAGGGCATGATACAGAAAAGTGCTGGCATTTGAAAATGGCTATCCAGGAGCTCATTGATACCCGCCGGATTGAAGTACATGCTCTGGAGACGCCTAATAGCACTCAGAATCCATTACCCACCCATCATGAGACTCGTATGATCGAGTTAGTACATAAAGGGGAATGCAAGAAGTCTTCACAGACCGTGATGATGATCAGGGCCAGTGAGAACAAAGCAAATGAGAAATTAATCAGTGAAAAGGCATTGGTCACAGTAGAACAGACAGTCAACAAACCAGTAATGGCAATAAAACAAGAACCCGTTAAAGTACCAGGAGTAGTTGTCGAGCCTGTGGTGATTGTAAAAGGCGCTCGCACAGAGCCGGTTATCATCAAACCAGTGACTCAGTTGCCCATAGTCAATGAAAAGACCATCCCATGGAATTACGACCGAGTGACTGTAACGTACAAAGGAAAGGAAGTTAAAGAAGAAGTTTGTGAAATTCATGCATTGACTCGTTCAGGGAGATGCTTTGCCCCTGAAGAGTTGAGAGAGGTTAAAGCATCCAAAGACAATCTAGCACCAGTAAAAAGGGCTGTAACTGCAGAAGAGGCTAAATAATTTTTAAAGAAGATGAAGGCGTAAGATTATTCTATTGTAGAACAACTGAGGAAAACTCCAGCGCAGATTTCACTACTGTCTCTAATGATTCATTCGGACGAGCATCGCCGGGCGTTGATGAAGATTTTAAATGAAGCCCATGTTCCGGATAAGATCTTTGTAAATCATCTGGAGAAGATAGCAAATAAGCTTTTCGAGGTTAATAGAGTTACATTTTCCGATGATGAATTGCCTTTAGAGGATACTGAACATAATAGGGCACTTTACCTCACAGTGAGGTGTGAAGACTCTGTGGTTACTCGAGTATTGATTGACAACAGGTCTAGCACAAACATTTGCCCTCTCTACACCCTGGAAAAGTTAAAAGTGGACAGTGAGAGAATCCAAAAGAATAGTGTCTGCGTGCGAGGATTTGATGGAGGGGGAAAGGACACGGTCGGGGACATCGTTTTAGAACTGACAATAGGACCAGCTGAATTCACAATGGAGTTCCAAGTGCTCGACATGGTTGTTTCTTACAATCTCTTATTGGGTCGGCCCTGGATTCATGCCGCAAAAGCTGTGCCGTCTACCTTACATCAGATGGTCAAATTTGAATAGGAGCGACAGGAAATTATTGTGCATGGAGAGGATAATTCATGTAATACCATTATAGCTTTCGATGAAGCTGAGGATGACAAAGGTCCATGGGTTTACCAAGTCTTGGACACAGTGTCGGTTGCCAAAATTCTGGAAGGAGAATGTACTCCTAGGCCCAGAGTAGCTGCTGCATCCGTCATGGTAGCCTCAAAAATGATAAAAAATGAATTTTTACCTGGAAAGGGTTTAGGTGCTTCGTTACAGGGCATCATACAGCCGGTGTCTCTTCCTGGAAACTTGGATACTTTCGGGTTATGCTTTAAGCCCACTATTGCTGACATAAGGCGAGCTAAGCAGATGAAAAAGATAGCATGGACCCTTCCAAAACCCATACCCCGCCTATCTCGTTCCTTTGTCCGGCCTGGTACTAAGAGGTGCCCAGCAAAGGTAATGCTTCATTCTGTAATGATGGAACCCGACAAAAAGCTGATGGAAAGGTTTGAAAAGCTGTTTGATTAGGTGAATATGGTGGAGGAAGGAAAAGGTCCAAGCAAAGCAGATGTGCAGTTCGTGGGGGCCCATGCCAAGCTTAATAATTGGGAAGCTACTCCTCTTCCTACCCGGCGGGAGTCGTGGTAGTTAGTTTTGATTTTCCTTTCAGTTTAATCTGAATTATTTCCAAGGTTGTAATTCGAATGCTATGTTCCGTCCGTTTGGATGAGTTAAACCTTGTTATCTTACAATTTTAATGAAATGCTATTTCCTCTCTTTTTCATTCCTGATAGCCTTTATTTTGTCTTTCTTTTCTTTCTTGTACAGTCCCTTTTATGCTGGTATCACTGATGTGTCTTGCATGCGGAGTCTTCAGCCTAGTCTTGATTACCAATCTAACTCCAAAATAATAATACAAGAAATTAAGTATGATGATGAGGTAGAATATGATGATGAGGAAGACTTTGAAGAAATCAGTAAAGAATTAAGTCAATTTGAGGAAAAACCCAAACCTAATCTAAATGATACAGAGGCAGTCAATTTAGGGGATCAGGAGAATGTTCGGGAAACAAAAATAAGTGTCAATTTGGAAGCTCTGCTCCGGGATGAAATAATCAAAGAATTGCTTGAGTACAAAGACGTCTTCGCATGGTAATATGACGATATGCAGGGTTTAAGTACTGATTTGGTGGTCTTCAAATTGCCCACCGACCCAGCATGCCCTCCTGTCAAGCAGAAGTTGAGGAAATTCAAAACAGATATCAGTGTGAAAATCAAAGAAGAGGTCACCAAGCAGTTTGATGCGAAGGTTCTCCGGGTCATCCGGTATCCCACCTGGTTAGCTAATGTTGTACCTGTACCAAAGAAGGATGGAAAGACCAGAGTGTGTGTTAATTACCGTGATCCCAATAAGGTGAGTCCAAAAGACAACTTCCCACTGCATAACATCCATTTATTGATTGACAATTGTGCCAAACATGAGATTGGTTCCTTCGTGGATTGTTATGATGGCTATCACCAGATTTTGATGGATGAGGAAGATGCGAAAAATATGGCATTCATCACGCCCCGGGGGATATATTGTTACAGAGTTATGTCATTTTGGTTGAAGAACGTAGGGTCAACATACATGAGGGCGATGACCACCATGTTCCATGATATGATACATCGGGAAATCGAAGTATATGTAGATGATATGATTATAAAGTCGAGAAAGCAGTGTGATCATATTAAAGACCTGAGGAAGTTTTTCTAGAGGCTTCGCAAGTACAATATCAAACTTAATCCAGCAAAATGTGCGTTTGGAGTTCCGTCAGGGAAGTTGTTAGGGTTTGTGGTAAGTCAACGCGGTATTGAGTTAGACCCGTCCAAAATCAAAGCCATTCAGGAGTTACCACCGCCAAAAAGCAAGAAAGAAGTGATGAGTTTGCTTGGCAGGTTGAATTATATCAGCAGGTTCATTGCTCAGCTTACGACGACTCGCGAGCCTATCTTTAAGCTGCTAAAGAAAGATGTTGCGTTTAGATGGACGGATTAATGTCAGGCAGCATTTGACAAGATTACGGAGTATTTGGCCAGCCCACTTGTGTTGGTTCCACCAGAGCCGGGAAGACCCTTGATCCTTTATCTAACAGTTTTGGATAACTCTTTTGGCTGTGTACTGGGGCAGCATGACGTCACGGGAAAGAAAGAGCAGGCGATTTACTACCTCAGCAAAAAGTTCAAATCTTCTGAGGTAAAATACACTCAGCTTGAGAGAACATGTTGTGTGTTAACCTGGGTAGCGCAGAAATTGAAACATTACTTATCATCATATACCACATATCTCATCTCGAGGTTGGACCCATTGAAGTACATATTTCAAAAGCCTATGCCCACAGGGAGACTCGCGAAATGGCAAATCTTGCTCACAGAATTTGATATTATCTACGTAACCCGTACTGCGATGAAAGCACAAGCAGTGGCTAATCATTTAACCGAGAACCCAGTTGATGATAAATATGAACCTTTGAAGACATATTTCCCTGATGAGGAGACAATGCATATCGAGGAATCAGAACAAGATGAAAAACTAGGATGGAAGTTGTTCTTTGATGGGGCTGCCAATGCCAAAGGTGTAGGGATAGGAGCAGTACTTATTTCCGAGACAGGGCAGCATTACCCTGTTACAGCTCAACTTCGCTTCTACTGTACCAATAACATGGCTGAATACGAGGTATGTATTTTGGGTTTGAGATTGGCTATAGACATGGGTGTCCAGAAGATCTTGGTCATGGGCGTTTTGGATCTTCTAGTGCATCAAATTCAGGGAGAATGGGAGACACGAGACTTAAAGATCATACCATACCGACAATGCTTGCATGAACTTTGTCAACGGTTCCAGTGAATAGATTTCAGGCATATTCCAAGGATTCATAATGAAGTTGTTGACGCTTTGGACATTTTGGCATCGATGTTGCATCATCCAGATAAGGCATACGTGGACCCGTTGCAGATTCAGGTTCAAGACCAGCATGCCTATTATAACATGGTAGAGGAAGAGCTTGATGGTGAGCCATGGTTCCATGATATCAAAGAATACCTCAGAATGGGAGTATATCCGGTACAGGCCATAGGGGATCAAAAGAGAGCCATTAGACACTTAGCAAGCGGATATTTCTTCAGTGGAGGAGTGTTGTACAAAAGAACTCCAGATCTTGGTTTATTGAGGTGCATGGATTCTACACAGGCTACAGCTATCATGACCGAGGTACATGCAGAAGTTTGTGGACCGCATATGAGTGGATATGTACTGGCCAAGAAGATTCTTCGAGCAGGATATTATTGGCTCACTATGGAACGAGATTGTATCAGTTTTGTACGCAAATGTCATCAGTGCCAAGTACATGGAGATTTGATTCATTCTCCACCATCTGAATTGCACACAATGTCGGCACAATAGCCCTTCGTTGCTTGGGGGAATGGATGTCATTGGGCCAATCGAGTCAGCGGCGTCAAATGGGCACATGTTTATTCTGGTAGCCATTGATTATTTCACTAAGTGGGTTGAGGCGAAAACTTTCAAATCGGTGACCAAGAAGGCAGTGGTTGATTTTGTGCATTCAAATATCATTTGTCGATTCGGAGTCCCGAAGGTAATTATCACAGATAACGGAGCCAACCTCAACAGCCATCTAATGGCGGAGACATGTCAGCAGTTTAAGATCACTCGCCGCAATTACACCCCATATCGCCCTAAGGCTAATGGAGTGTTCGAGGCTGCTAACAAGAATATCAAGAAGATACTTTGGAAAATAGTGGAAAGATCCAGGCAATGGCATGAGAAGTTACCTTTTGCTCTGTTAGGCTATCGCACTACTGTTCGCACATTAGTAGGGGCAACTCCTTATTTACTGGTATATGGTACAGAGGCGGTGATACCTGCAGAAGTTGAAATACCATCCCTTCGAATTGTTTCTGAAGCAGAAATTGACGATGATGAGTGGGTCAAAACCCGTTTGAAATAATTGAGTCTGATTGATGAAAAGAGATTGGTAGCAGTGTGTCATGGACAGTTATACCAACTGAGAATGGCAAGAGCATATAACAAGAAAGTGCTTCCACGGAATTTTAAAGTAGGGAAATTGGTGTTGAGGCATATCCTACCGCACTGGGCTGAAGCAAAAGGAAAGTCTGCCCCGAACTGGTAGGGGCCATTTGTTGTGACATGGGTGTTGTCCAATGGTGTATTGTATCTAATAGGTGTGGAAGGGAAATGTGTAGAAATGGCTATTAACTCTGATGCAGTCAAGCGATACTATGTATGATTTCTTTATCTTTATGTACCTAATTGTATTTGGCATGTTTTGAGATTCAAATGACGAAGGCATTTTGTTCTGCTATCCAAACACTTTATCCTTTTGTTATCCCTTTGAGCCTTATTTTATTTTCTTTCATATCCCTCTTTCGGAATCAATAAGAAAACTCGAAAACCCGAGCGGGGAAAGTAAGTGGAGAAACAAGAGAAAGACAGCAAAAAAAAGAAGAGAAAAGGAAAAGAAGAGAACAGAAAAAAAAAAAAAGAGAAAAGAAAAGAAAAGAAAAAGAAAAAGAAAAGAAAAGAAAGAAGAAAAGAAGGAAAAGAGAAGAAATGAAAAGAAAAAGAAAAGTGGAGGAAAGATCGCAACAGCGAAGTAATTTTATGAACTGAACTACGTTTGACTTGATCCCGAAAGGCTACGTAGGCAGCCTCTCCTTGAGGTTCAGTCACAACAAAATAAAAGTCCAAAATCCCCAAGAAAGGAACTGGGGCAGAAGTGTGTTTGTTGTGAGAAATATGATTTCGAAAGTTGTAATTTTGAACCCACGTTGAATTATTTTGAGCCTCTATACCCTTCTTTCTAAAACCCATCCAAAAGCCACATTACGATCCAAAGAAAGACCTTTCAATCAATTTTCAAGAAATGCCAATACGAGTAGGTAAAGTGATTTATGTTGGGAACAACACTCTGGTGCCAGAAGGAAAATGATGAAAATGAGAGAGCCTTATCGGTGAAAATCCTCACGGGCACCATAAGGCGACGTGAGTTGAGAGAAATAAAAATAAGAGAGTCTTATTGGTAAAAACCCTCATGGGCACTGTAAGGCGAAGTGAGTTTTTGAGAAATATCAAAAATGAGAGAGTCTTATTGGTGAAAACCCTCATGGGCACCGTAAGGCGAAGTGAGTTTGAGAGATATCAAAAATGAGAGAGTCTTATTGGCGAAAACCCTCACGGGCACCGTAAGGCAAAAGTGAGTTTTCAGATGGGCAAATGAAAGAAGTCTGTGGTTGAAAGGTACTCGAAACATGGCAAGACAAGCAAGGTTTGGGTTTTGGTGAAAGTCGAGTTTTGAATGTATGGAACAACAAATGTGGCAATTGAAAGTTGATTGGTTGGATAGACTAGGTTGGTTAATCCAAAATGCATGGCACGATCAAGGGTACCGGCCGTTCCACTCAGATAAGTCCTATCCCTTTTCTCTTCATTACAAATCATCTGTTTTCAGAGTCTTTCTATCCTTAACCTTCGAGGTCATTGCATTTCATTCTCTTGAAGCTTGTCTATAAGCTGTTTCAGTGTCAGTTCTATTCAAAAACAAAAGAAGGATGTCAAGGCTAACTACCAGCTTCCTAGTTGTATGGCACCACAAGGTTGGAACATATCAAAAGAAAGTAAAGCATGAAGGATCAATGGAAATCCCATCAGTGGGTTAATCATATAACTGTGGCGGAAAAAGCAAAATTTCACAAGAGGGGTCAGAAACACATAACAACAATACGGGGTAGAACATTTGGGTCATCAAAGTCAGAAGGTTGAAAGTCAGTCAGAAAGTCGAGGCATTTCAAAGCAAGTCCAGGAAACCAAGTTGGAGCAGTGAAAAAGGAATATGCCCAACAAGAATGCCAGCAGCTGACCACATTTTAAACTGACAAGATTTTTCTTTGATTGAACCAGGGGCAGAAGTTTCGGAGAAACCCTCCGTAAGGAAAGGAAGCACCCAAACAGGTATGACTGGAAATTCTCAGGACCCTCCTGAAAAATGGGACTTAGATTAAATTTCAAAACAATAATGATAAGCATAACCTAGCATAAATGTACCCCAAAGGAATATAAGTTTGTTTTAAAGTTTGCATGTTTAAAATAGGTTCCAATTAAGAGTTTTCAGGACCCTCCTTGATAATGGGACGTAGTTTTAAGGTTAGTCTAGGTAACAAGATATAGGGGAAGTCATACCTTTAGTAGATATAACTTAGAGCAAAATTGTTTTTAACTAGAAGTTGTTTGGACCCTCCTGGATAATGGGGAGTAGTTAAAACCTTTTTTGATAACAATGTAATGGAAGTAATACCTTAGGAGGATATAACTTAGGTTCGTAATTGTTAGGAGTTGTCAGGACCTCCCTGGATAATAGGACTTAGCTTTCAAATTCTGATAATAGTTGGTAAAATAATTCAGTTTAAAACTCACCCATGTGCCCAGCCATCAAACTGGGGCAAAAATTTTCGTTGTTTGTCTATTTCGTTGAAAGCAGGAGCCCACCTGGAGAACAAGGGAATACTTTTCAAAATCAGCAAGCAGGAGCCCACCTGGAGAACAAAGGAATACTTTTCAAAATCAGCAAGCAGGAGCCCACCTGGAGAACAAGGGAATATTTTTCAAAGTCAGCAAGCAGGAGCCCACCTGGAGAACAAGGGAATACATTTCAAGCACAGCAGTCAGGCACCCACCTGGAGAACAAGGGAAGTATAATGCAAGTTTTATTTTTCAAGTTTTAATATTTGGTAACATAATGCGCCCAGTCATCAAACTGGGGCAGAAAATTTTCTTTGTTTGTCTATTTTTGTGGCAATTAGGAGTCCACCTGGAGAACAAGGGAATACTTTCCAAAATCAGCAATCAGGCGCCCACCTGGAGAACAAGGGAATACATTTCAAGCTCAGTAGTCAGGTGCCCACCTGAAGAACAAGGGAAGTAAAATTCAATTTTAACTGTCAGTTTTAATATTTGATAACATGTTGTACCCAGCTACCAAATTGGGGCAGAAATATTTTCTTTGTTTTGTCTGTTTTGTTGCAATCAGGAGCCCACCTGGAGAACAAGGGAATACTTTTCAAGCATTGCAAGCAGGAGCCTACTTGGAGAACAGTGGGATATTTTTCAAGCATCACAGTCAGGAGCTCACCTGGAGAATAGAGGCACGTATTTCAAATTGCAGCAATCAAGCATCATCAATAGGAATGGCAAAACATCGCCAAGGCAACAACAAGAATCCCATCGGAAGAGTACAAGATACTAGTTCAAGGCAACACAAGAGAAAGTTTGAAGACATAGATAGGATTTTTGTAACCCATAGATCATAGCTTAGGCTAGTTTCTTTTTATTTTAACACGGTGTAATAAGGAGGTCAGCGAGCAGTAGTAGCAGCAACAGCAATGAGATCACAGCTCCTGGTAGTCCCAGCTACCAAACCTTCCCGAACTACACTGACCTGATTCCTGTTTAGCCCAGGATATGTAGGCAACCTCTGAAATAGGGTGCGGTCAAGCTTTTCAAAAATGTTTCACACGGAATATGCGAACGGGCAAAAATCGCTCATTTCCGCTCACTGTCTTTGCACGAAAACTCTTCGTGGTTCTGGGCAAAGAGGGGCAGCTGTGAGCACGTGATTTTTGCCCTAAGCAATAATTCCCAAAATTTCAAACAAAACAATTTCTTTAGTATTTTATAATTTTTCGTGAATTTTGTGACATTTTCTGTTAATTGTTGCATTTTATTGGTGCATTTTAATTCATATGAAAATACAAAAAATATGCATTTGCATTTAGGGTATAATTTCATATTTTAGGATTAATTAGATATTAATTTTTTTAGAACAAAATATAAGAAAAATAACAAAAATAATCTATTTTTGCATCTTTTTGTTAATTGTTAAAGTTGTCACAAAATATATTTTTAATCAATTTAAGGAATTAATTAGCTTAGCTTTGAATATATTAGGTCTTTGTTTTAATTTGTATATTTTTATAAAATCATAACTAATACAAAGAATTAAAAAAATATTTAATAAAATACAAAATGAAATACAAGAGATTAAATGAAATAAAGAACAAAAAGAAGTTGTCTTAATAAAATACACGAATTGGGTTGTTATTTTGGCCCAAAAAGGAAAATTCCCATTTAAATCAACCCAAGCCCAAATCGAACCAACCCACCCGGTCCAGCCCTGACCTCTCAAAACGATGTCGTTTGGCGTTGTTTGATCTGATCCATCCAATCTCTTTAATCCAACGACTTTTTTGATACTCCACATTAAATAAAAATGTCTTAAAACTTCAGTAACACTAAAGACCAACAGGCTCTTCCTCGTCATATCCACCTCCGCCTCCATCGCCACTGCCTTCGCCGGAACCTTACCGCCGGCGAACGTTACCTATGCCAATGGCTCCCAAATTCACACCCCTACACCGCCTCAACAACCCCGTCATTAATCCACCATTTTCATAGTTCAAATCCCACCCAATCCCCTCAAATAACTCAAACCCTAGCTGCCTCCGGTGAACGCCGGTCACTCCTTTCAGGCCCAAAATTACACCATGAAACCTCCTCAACCCCCCCCCCNTCCAAAGTTGAAATCTTCCGATCGGAACCCTAGTTGTCCCAATTCGCCTCAAATTGATCCCAGGGGTTCTTTGGGCCTTCTTTATGAAAAATTC
This sequence comes from Nicotiana glauca, assembly GCA_026770625.1. Taxonomy (NCBI): domain Eukaryota; kingdom Viridiplantae; phylum Streptophyta; class Magnoliopsida; order Solanales; family Solanaceae; genus Nicotiana; species Nicotiana glauca. The sequence goes on from MU731956.1 coordinate 51,276, forward strand.
AACACTGTTGGTGCTCAATTCTCATGGGACTCATTCGAATTTGGATGCTGAGGGAAAACACAGTTGAACCTGACCATTCTGCTTATTTCTATTTCTTCTTCTCTTTCGCATTAGGTTAAGTTGGAATCCCAGATTGATTCCAGGATCGTTGAGGGTTAATATTTGTCCGTTTAGGGATTGTTTGGTTAGTTACGAGATTAAGCTTTGATTCATTTTTTGTTCTGATTCGCTTAGTGTAAAAAGTGGTTAAAACCTCTGCTTGTGTTTGGTTCTGTCCGTTTATCAGTATTGGCTTCCCTGTTTGCTTAATTCTATTTAATGTCGTTCATAGATGATGGTATGGTGATCTGGAATTTAATAGCTTGGTTGTTAGTTTAGTTTTTAGATTAAGTCTGTCTTGATAAGATTTTAATTGATGGTGTTTGAATTCTGTTTAGTCTTAAATGGTTTCTTTATGATTGGATTAGTTGGTTTTGGATGATTTAGTCATTACGTGCTTTAGTTAGTTATTTTAATTAGCTAACTTGGTTTGTAACTGATAGTTTAATTATGTAGAAGGGGTTGGGGATGGTAGTTAGCCTAGGTGAGTAATTTCAAGGGCACTCAGGGGTATTTGGGTACTTAAGGCTGGGCAGAAATGATGTAGGTTATACCTGAAGTTCCTAGAATCTTCTAGATGGGGGTATAAGTAGAATTTTAGTGATTCTAGTGGTAGTTACTTGTAGCACAAGTCAGAAAATAAGGGGTGAAATAGCAATAAGTGAAGGACTAACTTGTAAAATTTGAATCTGAAAGCTGCACCATAATTTTGCCTATAAAATGGCATTAACTTGCCTTGTTTAAGAAGTTTTGGGGAGCCTCCAAATTTCCCCCCAAAAGCTTCTCAGATCTAAATTTTGAATTTCAAATCTTCAAAAATCCAAAAAAAAAAAAGAGAAAACCTTTAAAAAATCTCAAAAAAAAATTACTATTTCGTTAAAAACCTTAGGTTAGTTTCCATTTTTAGTGGTTAATTTGCATCTTCAGCTCAATATCTGATTGCTGAAGTTTTTCAGAAGTTTACTGGTTTAATTTCGAGTTATTTTGGGTATTAGTTAAGCTGTGTTTGGGTATTTGCTGGTGGAAGTAGTCCCGGGTTTAAATTTAAGTTTGTTGGGTTCTATCAAGTGTGTTTTGGGCATTTTCGTTGGTGCTGCTTCTTCTATCTTCACTTCAGGGCTTTTAAGGCTGTTGCTGTTGATTAATTTTGTTGATTGTTGATCAGCTGCTACTGACTCTGTCTTCTCTCATTTTGCTTTAAATCCAGGTATTGATTCTGATCTGTTAAATTGATGATTATTTGAAGTGATTAAATGAAATGTAGAGATCTATTCAGCCTTTGGACTAAATTCATTCCATGTTGTTGATGTTTAGCTTTAACATAATTAGATTCATCCTTGATTGTATTCGAAATTTATATTTGGATTTAATTTGCCATGATTAATCTGGACTGGATTGGAGGTATAATTAGGACTATTTTTGGAATGTTAAAATTGTTGTAAATAGACTATATGAATGAATTATAAAACTGAGTTTAGTAGTAGATTATATTAGGCTCATAGGTTGGTTTGGTGTTTATTTCGCTTGTTTCGAACTGTTAGTGTACATAACTGAACCCTAATCCTGTTTCGCATGACTTTATATAAACGTGGTAATTGATTGAGTTAAATAAAGATGGATATGTTAATTAGTTGGTATTTTAAATATCAGAGTGAAATACGGGTTGTGGTACTGTTTCATTCACAAATAACGAAAGAACCAAAAGTAAAAAAATCCCGCCCTTTTGCATGCTTAAACATTCAGCTGGAATATGCATTTGAATTTGAGCTGCAGACTCATTTTTAGCCATTAACTTTAAACTACATCACTGCCAGTACCTGTTTAATCCAGCCATAAAAGAATCTGCCTAATGATTGTCCCATAACCCTCAATAATTAGCATATTAGTTCAAATATTGCTTTATGCGTTACTGAAATTGGAATCCCATTGGGAATTAGATGTTAAGCTGGCCCTGAGATCTGAAGTTTCAAGTCGTGTTGGGCCAAATACACATTGGGCCAGTCATGAGCCCAAATCAAAAATTGTTAAGGTATTATAGGAATTGGGCCAATTGTAAGCCCAAATTTGTTACAAGGAACTCTTAAATTACATAGGTAGATAGGGAATTAATTGACAAATATAAAATTGGGTTTCGAATTAGGTAGCGGATTCAAGCTAAAAGGGTCTTCCCTTTTGTTTGAATTCGGACTTGAATTCGGAGTCCGAATTTATTTTTGAAAATCAATTGGCCTTTTAGAGACAAATGATAAATAGATAAATTTTAGTTTGCTTTAGGTTGGCCTTTTAATAATAAAAATGAGACGAGCCTCGCCGTACCAAATCATAAATTGCAGGGCCCACATAAATGTATATATAAAAAATACTTAGAGATTCAGGACGGGCCGTTTAGCAAATTTCACGGCCTTCCCAAAAGATAACAATACGTTAGTCTCTTTAGACGCGATTTTAATAAAATTACATTCCTACACTCGGGTGTGCATTTCATGCGACCCAAATCCAAATCCAAAAATGTTGAATAAGAATGTGATGAGGATCTGGGTACACGTTCTTAAAAGACGTTCACTTTCTTAATAATTAACAAAAAGTGGTAAATAACTTTAAAATTGCACGATAGATTAACATGTATAAAAATAAGAATTTTGCTAAATATAGCAGTTGAGCGACCGTGCCGGAACCACGAAACTCGGGAGTGCCTAACCCCTTCTCCCGGGTTAACAGAATTCCTTACTCGAATTTTTGGTTCGCAACTGTAATACAGAGTCAAACCCTTTCCTCGATTCGGGATTCAAACCGATGACTTGGGACACCATAAATCTCCCAAGTGGAAACTCTTAATCTTAAATAATCGAATCCCGTTTCGATTATCCTTTAATTGGAAAAACTACTTTTTATTATACCCTTCCCCGGGGTGTAGTAAAGCCTGAAAAAGGAGGTGTGACACACAATATACGCCCGTATTGCTTACTTGCAGGTACATCGACTAGCTACGACGGTCTCCGCAGGAGTGATCCCGCTCCGGTCCCCGCTGCCGATCAAGTTTTAGATACCTCTTGCCCCATAAACATCGTACCCATCTCTTTCGAATCGCCATCGGCATGTTCCGTCAATAGTTCCTAAAATACAAACAACCTGATTCCTGTAAAACCAGGGATATATAAGTAGCTCAGAAACTGGAGCTTGGTCAAGTTCTTTTCAAATTGCCGCTTTCGATCAAAATTGGTCATCATATCTTTACCCGACACCTCTTTCATCCTTCCCGGGTAAAGAGGGGCAACTGTTGATACCCAATTTTTTCCTAAGTATTTTTATATCCAAATATTTCCAAAATAGCATATTGGTGTATATATAAGCACACCCAAGAGTTTTGGCATTTTTAATGATTTTAAAACAAACTTATTACCTATTTTTTCATACAACAAAATTCAATAATTATTTCCAAAATTATCATTTTGGTGAATAATTTATTTTATTTTCACATTTACACCAAAATATAATTAAGGTAATTTATCGCATATTTTTACAAGTTCATTTGGTATTTTTAAAGCTAAATGGCATGTAGTTGCAATTATAGCCTATCTTTTAATTTATGGCATTTTATGTTTATTAAATTAGTCCCAGCATTTTTTAATTAATATTTATATAATACATAATTACCCAGTATGTTTAATTTATTTTTAAAATTAGTATTACTATTTTTATAAAATTAAAAGGGGAAAATTGGCTATTTACGATTTGGCCTTGTTGCATTTCAATTTTAGCCAAATTTTAGCCCAATTTGAAATCCAATTACCGAGCCCAATTAATACGCCTACCCGTCCCATACCCTTCCCTATCATACCCAAACCCGTTCCCCATTTAACCCGTTCAATCCTAGTCGTTGATCCTTTAGATCAACGGCTCCCCTCTTCCCTTTCCTTTTTTAATTCAAATGACCCCAAAACCCTACCTCATTTCTCTTGACTGCCAGCTCTGAATCATGTCTTCTCTCAACACTCTCTCAGGTCACCTCAAACCCTAGCCGCCACATCTCACCAAAACCCTAATTTATGGCTTCTCAGGCTCATCGGAGGCCTATACTAACCTCTCATGGCTTCTGCATGTTAGTTTCTAAAGGTCCTATTGCGAGATCTTGAAGGGTTCCAACCAAGCCTTTGTTCGATGACTGTTAACCGGTCGTCTTCAACCTTTTTCCGGCCAGTCATGGCTATTCGAGTTCGATCTTCGACTTTCCTGCTCGGATCGATGGTTTCCAAAGCCTTTCTCATCACCTGGGTTTCTTACGAAACCCTTATCTCTATGGTTCCTTTGATTTATTTTAGATCTCTTCTGGATCTATGTGTGTGTGAACCTTCTATGCGTTTTTCTCGAAGATTCTTTAAATTTTTCTTTCAGAAACTCTTTATTCTTCAACTAGGGTTTCATGTTAAGTTATTTCGAATCTCTTCTCTGATTCTTGACATGTTTTACTGTGTTTTTTTTTGTTATCTTCTATCTTAGTTAGCATGTTTAAATCACTAATTTTCTTGGGGATTTTGTTTGAGTTTTCTTGGTCTGTTTGTTAATGGTCGTTTGATTTGCCTTTTTTTTTTACCTGAGTTAGCATGGTGAAAGCCCTAATTTTGGGCTTATTCGAGATTCTGAACCTGTTTATTTGTTTATCTGCTTGTCTCCTCTAAACTCGATTGGTTTTCGAAAACCCTAGTTTCTTTAGGGACTATTCGATTTCTTTAAAATTGTTTGTGCAACTCGTATGGTTTTCACTCAACTCTTTGCATGTTTCTGATCTTCTCCTCTATTGTTAAACACTAAAACTTGACTATCATGCTATCGAATGTCTTCCTTTTAGTTACTACTATATGTTGTTATTTTGCCATAACTCGACTTCACATGTCTATTACTTGTGCATTCGTCTATATATACTGAGTTCCTTTTGTGATCGATTCTCAAAAACTTGTGATTAATTTTCAAAAAAACTTTTCCTTTGTGAAATTCTGATTTTACTCGCCTGTTGAGGGGTAATTGATTCTTTTCCTTTGATTGGCCTCCTTGAATCATTCCAAAAAATAATTTCAAACCATGTACTTAGACTCATTTGCCCATTGTATTACCTTACTGCTTCTTTTATGGCAACAACCATTCTATTTACAAGGCCTATTCTCCCTTTCCTTATTTAAATCCTGTTAGTATCCGTTTGAATGAGAATCCCCTCATCAAAAGGGGAGTCTTATGTTAATTGATTCTGATTTGTGAACATGCCATATTTGTGATAGATTTGTACTTGTTACCTGATAATAGTCTATAATAACGTATTTTAGTCGATTATTACGCTCTAATTTACTTCACTTTAGTTGAGTTTGCGCTTTAATCAGTAGTGTTTTGCACTAATTGTGTGTTTTATGCCTTGTAGGTGTGATTTCGAGCTATATCGATGTTATGGAATGAATTTAAGTGATTTGAAGCTTTGAAGTCTGAGTAAAAGCTCAAGGAATTAAGCCGGGATCGTGTTCGGGGGTCAAATTTGATAATTAAGTACGAACGAGGACTCGAGGAGGCATATTGCGCACTGTCTAGTAAAATAGACATAGCTTTTTTCTCCGACCTCCATCTGGGCTCTATAATATATTGCTGCAAAACTAACTCAAAGGGCTAGAACTTTCATGTTTTATGTTTTTCCAAATTCCAAACGGAACAGGGAGAAAAATGCAGTAGCAAGTCCACCGCGGTCGACACCGCGATCTGCGCCGCGGTTTGAAGCAGTGCCCTCCGCGGTCTTCACCGCGGTCCACCGTGGCCGCGGCAGTCCAGGCGTGAAATATTGTCCTTTTTTGCCTAGGAGAAGGTATAATTATTTGGGCAAGACCCTAATTGGTATATATACATGGAAAAATGGTATTTTTGAGGAGTTGGACATATTTTTGACACATATTAGACCTAAGGAGGCAAGAACACATTGAGAGCAAGGCGGGGAATTCTTCAACAAGTTTTTCCTTCCTCTTCCTATTTTTTTCATTGTTGATTATGACTTTCAGTATTGTAGTTTTACTTACTATTATGAATAGCTAATTCGTTTTCTAGGGTTTTGGTGAAACCCGTTGGGGATGATTTGGTTGTTATATTAATATAGTTTTGAATTGGTTGTTTATCTCTATTTGTTCAACTACGTTTTGATTGTGGTTAATTGAAAGGATCCTCAATTAGCCGTTCCTATTTATTATGTATCTGCTTGAGAGAGAGTGCATATTTAGGTAGTTGTTTGAACAACATCACTCCCGGAGTATAGACGAGAGTCATAACCGAGGGTTTAGAGGTTGGATTAGAGATAACGATACCTCGGGTGCAATCTAAGTGAACTGTAATGTGAATCTAGCTAGCGTAGCTTGAGAGAGTGCGTCTAGTAAATTATCATAATTGCTTGAGATAGATTTATGATAGCTGGAGAGTTCATGATTGATAGAGGCAACTAAGTCACAGCTATAAGAAATATACAACCAAGGAAATCAACAAAGGGGGAAAACCATTACCTTAGAACTTTATTCAAATTGTTTACAATTCAAGCGTAGTTAGTTTTCTGCTGTTTATTTATTTTCAATCTTGTCGTCTTAGTGATATTAAACAAATACAACTAAGCCTTAGTTCTCTGTGGGATTCGACTCCGGACTTTTAGATCGGATTATATTTGCAGCGACCGCTTATCCTTTTTAGGACTAGAGTTGGGCGTGATCAAATTTTGGCGCCGTTGCAGGGGAATTAACGGTGAAGTTGTAGCTGTATATATTGCTAGGGTTCAAGTTTGGATTTTTAATTTTGTTTGTTTTGTATTTTTATTTTTATTTTATTATAACTGTTGATTTGAGAAACATGGCATCTTGGAATTATGGGAATTTAGGTATAGATAGTTCTACTATTGATCTCAATACATATTGTGAAGGAAACCACCCGTGGCAAAATTTTCAAAACGTTCCTAAGAGCGAGTTATGTGCACCAACTCAATCTTATTTGTGGAATGTGTGTGATGTGTGTGGTTGTCAAAATGGTCACCTTCATGGTTGTGCTTATATTTCTTATTTTCCCCCAACCCCTTACTATGATGGTTCTACCTTTTCTTGTGAAGTTAATAGGAACAAAGAACCTGGGAATGCGGACCTGAAGGAGATCAAGGATATGCTAAAGTGCCTTCTGGAACAAAACAATGAGAAACAATTGCACATAGAAAGGCAAGAGGCAACTATTCGCAAGTTGGAGGCTCAATTGAGTCAAGTGGTTGGAGCGTTTAATGCCCAACAAGCCAATATTAAGGATAGTAGCCAAAAAGAGCATGAATTGGAGGTGTTAATTGGAGAGGTCAGAGTAGAACATCAACAACCTAGCCAACTAGAATTTTAAGATGTCAATGTTGAAGAAGTGTGTCTAGAGTCAGCCAAGGACATTGAGGATACAAATTTTGTTGACTCTAGTATCATTGATGTTGAGGATGCTAAAAGTCCTGAAGTTCATGTATGTGAGCACGGTGGTCCTCACTCCAAACATTTTTCTACATTGTGCTTGGATGATAATATGAAAATAGAGTCATCCGAGCCGATTGAGAAGTCAAAGAATGAGGAACAATGTGCATATATTCTGGAATTTTTCTTGCCAGAAAGACAGGACTACATACCTCTTCTAAAATCCAAGAAATGTAAAATAGTACAATGGTTGCTTGGGCCAATTATATTTTTTCCACCAACCCTGGAGCATAACCGAATACTTGAAGCCAAATTGGGGGTTCAATTCAAAAGCTCGAGGTGGAGGCAAAAAGTGATTCGCATCGTGCCGCGACATTAAATCAAGTGCTTGTTGGGAGGCAAACCATCTTTATTACTTTCGTTTATTTATTTTATTTATTTTTTTTATTATATTATTTTTTTAGTGTCAATTTTTTATTTTCTAGGAGCATGTAAAGCAAAGGTATTAGAAGGATGCACCAACAAACCAAATGGTTGGAACTCAGTATGAGGTACCTGCACGAAGGACCAAGCTTGGGAGAAGTCTGAGTACCCCATGAGCTGTTAGTGCTTCAGCATTTGGCCGACCAGGGAGTCTCTTTTACCCTTTTATTAGTTATGGTGTGTGTTGGGGACAATGCACAATTTTAAGTGTGGGTTGAGGAGATTGTCTGGGTGAATTTCTATGCTATTTTAGTTGTGTTAGTTTAATTGAATAATTTTTTAAAAAGAAAAGATTGGACTTTTCTCGACGATGGATCTGTTAGACAATTTTCTTGAGGGAAGAAAGTCTAAAGACAATTTTTTTAAAAAAATTTCCTTGATAAGTGGTGGCTCTTGACGAAAGTGTGCTTAAAGAAGAATGGGGTAATTCACATTAACGTGAAGGTGGAATTTTTGTTTGACATAAGTATGGGGTTTGAATGTTAAAGTATATGTATTAAAGTGCTTAGGGAGCTGTAGTCACTCTAATATCTAAATGTATCATACCCGTCCCGTAGCCTACATTACAACCAAATAATGTCCTAATTGATCCAAGATTGAATGAGCTCGACTAGTGGAGTAGTACACTACGGGCAAGCTTATGGTGCATCTTTTGTGGCATATGAATGTTATTTCTGAGAGTGAGTGAATTCTTTCTATCTTGAGTTCCTAAGTGTTCTTAAATTTTATTGTGTGGAACTACTCTCTTGTGTTGTGTGAGGGCACTTGATTCATGAAGGAAAGGTAATATCAGTGACCTTTACATTAGAGTAAGTAGGTTAGTTGTGAATAATGCATGGAACTTGTGAGTCAAATCTTGAGGTGAAGATGTTATGCTTTTGTGCTTAGTCTATTTTAAATACTCTGGGTGTGATGAGTTAGGAGAATTGTTTAAAAAGGTCGTGTCTATAAAAAAAATGTAGATTGATTGTTCGAGTACGAGTAATGGTTTAAGTGTGGGGTGTTGATAATAGGCTATAATAACGTATTTTAGTCGATTATTACGCTCTAATTTACTGCACTTTAGTTGAGTTAATCGCTAATGTTTTGCACTAATTGTGTGTTTTATGCCTTGTAGGTGTGATTCGGAGCTATATAGATGTTATGGAATGAATTCAAGTGATTTGAAGCTTTGAAGTCTGAGTAAAAGCTCAAGGAATTAAGCCGGGATCGTGTTTGGGGGTCAAATTTGATAATTAAGTACGAACAAAGACTCGAGGAGGCATATTGCGCACTGTCTAGTAAAATAAACATAGCTTTTCTCTCCGACCTCCACTTGGGCTCCATAATATATTGTTGCAAAGCTAACTCAAAGGGCTACAACTTTTATGTTTTATGTTTTTCCAAATTCCAAACGGAACAGGGTAAAAAATGCAGTAGCAAGTCCACAGCGGTCAACACCGCGGTCCGCGCCGCGGTTTAAAGCAGTGCCCTCCGCGGTCGTCACCGCGGTCCACCGTGGCCGCGGCAGTCCAGCTGTGAAATATTGTCCTTTTTTGCCTAGGAGAAGCTATAATTGTTTGGGCCCGGCCCTAATTGGTATATATACATGGAAAAATGGTATTTTGAGGAGTTGGACATATTTTTGACACATATTAGACCTAAGGAGGCAAGAACACATTGAGAGCAAGGCGGGGAATTCTTCAACAAGTTTTTCCTTTCTCTTCCTATTTTTTTCATTGTTGATTATGACTTTTAGTATTGTAGTTTTACTTACTATTATGAATAGCTAATTCGTTTTCTAGGGTTTTGGTGAAACCCGTTGGGGATGAATTGGTTGTTATA
>MU731962.1:0-10282 GCA_026770625.1 Nicotiana glauca
TGTACATGCGGGAACATACACAAGTCTGTATAGGAGACGCTTTTCTGCCCTCTCAAGCCTTACATGTTTTTCAAACTTTGCTCGAGGCTTCTCAATCTCTTTGCCATCTCGTCTTGCTATGGGGCTTTGGGGGTTTTATCCTGCCCCCGCGTAAGCTCATATGGTGGCTGAGAGTAGGTGTACTGAAGATAATGAGGAGGATCAGCTTGAAAGACGGGATTCTGGAATGTGAGGACCGAGGGGTCAAAATTATGCTTTGGTAGTGATGGTTGGGTTGTTGCGGAGGATGGTGGGGCTGTGAAGATATTGGGAGCAATTCCGGACGGGAACACCTGGGGGTGAGCCTTAGAGGGTGTTCCGAAAAGGTTAGCAGTCATAGTAGGTTGCACTAGAGGAATATTTGGGCGGCTGATAGGGACAATAGTAGCACCTCCAGATCTTGGGAACAACTCCGGGAATCCGGGAATAGTGCTTGGAGGTTCTTTTCCGTTGTTCCAAGCATCCCACATTTCCATCAATCGCAGGCGCAGGATCCGATTTTCTTCAGCTGTATAGGATTCAGAGGCCGGGATCCCAGAGATTGGGCTGTCTTCGGGTATGGGGATTGCAGGCAGGGTCATTTCAGATGACATCTCTGTTTTTCCTTTGGATCTAGTGAAGTATGGATGCGAGGCCATTTTACCACAAATCAACCACGGTTTCTAAAATACTCAGCTGGAAAACAGCAACAGCGATTAGTGTGAAACAAATAACGGATAGGAGACTGCACATTGGAGTGTCATGCACCTATACAGTTAAATGAATATCTACATGTTTGCTCTGGTCACACGCGTCATCCCGTCTTTTTCTCTTATTCTTTTTCTCTTTTCTTTCTCTTTTTGTTTTGTTTTCTCTCATTTTTCGCTTTTTCTTTTCTTTTTCTTCTTTTTCTTTTCTTTGGCCATGGTTTTTCTCTCAATGCCTTATTCTCCTTTTGCATTTCTTTCCCTTGTTTTTCCCTTGTATTTCTCTTTTTTTTTCTTTGTCGCTTTTCCTTAGGATTATGGTCGAATCTTATGTAGATTGCCTACGTATCATGGCCCCGTATGAATCAGACCAAGCGTAGTTCTTGCAAATAAATGCAAAAATAAGAAGAAGAAAAAATTGTGAATTTTCAATTTTCATTAATAACAACTGCGGTTACAAAAGCTACTAGACTATTTGTTTTTCTTTTCTCGAAAAGGAAATTACAAATACAGACTCGATTAACTAAGAATACATCAATGTTTCAAATCATGGGGCACGTGGAGCATCGTTCGGTATCGCCGCGGGCCTACGTGCAAGACCCCTTTGCAACTGATCTAAATCATTCATGACCTGGCGAACAAATATCATCACTGAGGCAAAGGACGTGGTACGACCCATTCTCTCGCCGACCTGACACTTCATGACAATATAATGGGCAATGTTTATGTTCCTTTCCCTGATTCGGCCCTTTTCTTGGAGGAGTCGACTTATTTTGCTGGGCACGAGCCTATAGCACCTGAGAGTCCTGGAAGTGAAGGTCTTGTAGCAATTTTATTTCCTTTACCATCTCAGCAATTAACCCATAGCACTGGTCCCTCTCGGCTTGGAATTCTTTATCCCGCTGGGCTATCTTTTCTTCCATAGTATTCATTTTTCTCTTTATTTTGGCGATGGTCCCCTCGTAGTTTCTCTTCATTTGTTGCACAAATTTGGCTCTTTCTTCAGTCTTCTTAGCCCAATGTGTCCGAAGTCTTACCATGTTTCCCTCGGATTTTTCTAATATTTCCTGGCAGTCCAAGACTTATTTCTTTAACCCTTTAATCAACCTTTCATCAGATAGACTTCTTTCTTGGTTCTTGGCATCTATTTTCATTTGCTTAATTTGGGCTTTAAGTGCTTCATATTCCTGAGCTAATTTCTTTTCATCACCCTCATCGGCTGTAGCCTATACCCTCTTGTCGAATTGGAGATCTCGGACCTGTTGCTTCAAACATCCTATTCTAGCTCGGTACTCATTTTCCTTGGCTTGCCAATCCCATTGCACCTGGACCCCATCGGTGAATTGCTGCACGTGTGGCCTTTTAGCGGGTCTCTCTGGCATTTGAAACCTTTTGCCAAACCATGTCAAATATTTGGGATATAGCTTGGTCCTGTATTATGGTTTTAGGCTCGAGGAAACGACATTCATTCCATATCTTTCGGATTCTGCCTTCGGGCCTAACTCAATGACTTGCCCACTCAGGTCATCATCATTGTGCACTGTCTAGAATCTTCCTAGTTGTCTCAAAATCCGGTAAGGAGTATAAGGTTGTATGCTTCGAATACCCATCAAAAGAATATAGGAGACCTCTGCTGATATGTATACAGCTTCAGTAGTAAGAAGCCACCCATAAGCCCATGCAACTTTATCTGGGGTTAGGGATCTTAAGCATGACGACCAGGCCTCAGTACCTTCAGGGAACTCAACACCTGTCACTCGGGTCCCAAATTCTACGATACAACTCAACACGGTTAAACCATAGTTCATATATCCTATGCGGTGACAGAGGTGTTCTTGCATCCGCAATTGTAAGAGCAAATTGCAACCTTGAAAGAATTTCCCGCCTTCCCGACATTTGGTCCAAGCCCGGCACATTTCTGCTACAATCAGGGGAACCACTGTGCTAGTAGGTTTTTTCATGGCAACATCTAGCATTCCTCCCAAGCCGAGGTCTATGTGACCACCTTTTCTTGGACAAACCACCACTCCCAGAAAGGCTACCATGAAGGCTAATCCTCGTCGGGATTCCCATTTGTCTTTATTTTCGGCATGTGTCAAGCCGGTGTTGGGTTCCTCGAAACCTTTCGGGTTACCGTACCGGTAATATAGGAAATGCAATGTACAACACCCTTCTGCCAAATGCGGGTCTTGAATATCCCGGCTGATGTTCAACAAATCCAAAAACCTATGAAGGGTTACCGGTCGTGGGGCCAATAGGTATCTACCTCGGAGGTTCCTGTTGAGACCTACGTATCCCGCAATCTCTTCTAATGTAGGTGTGAGTTCGAAATTTAAAAACCGGAATACGTTACGGGTCAGGTCCCAAAATGGTATTAACGCCTCAATAATGTCCTTCCTGGGTTTGATGTTCAATAAATCCACTAGACCGCCCAAAATTTTGACCACAGTATCTTTGCTTCCTTTTCCTAGATCATGCCACCACATATGGAGTTTCAAGGGGATCTCACTCAGGACTGAGAATGTTTCGATGTTACTTGAAGTCATCCTGCACATTTATTTAGGGGAATTTAATGATTTATTTTGGACAAATGGCTATTTGTGCAAAAATTCTTTATTTAGAAGACAAGGACGTGGTTTTGCAAATACGACCTTTCAGCACTTCTGGGAAGAAGATTTTAAGGTTGTGCCTGCCAACCGTTTAAAATGACTCAGGGTGGCTATTCTTGTAAAAATGGCCTTCTGGCGCCCTTTTGGGGACATTCGGCTTATTTTAAAATAAGAATGGCATCACCCTACTTATTTTGACAAAAAATTAAAATTTTGGTAGTTTTGGCTATTTTTGCAAAAGGGTGGTTGGACCCGATGAGGTTTGCCTACGTATCTCACATCCGGTGAGAATCAAACCAGTGTAGTTCGAGCAGATTTGCCAAAATCAAGACTATTTTGAACAACAATTGTCTTTCTATCTCTTTGTTTTTTCAAATATTTTTTCACTTTTTCTTTGTTGTTTTCCTTTTTTCAAAAATCCGGCAGCATTTCGATACTATTTGGGCATTGGTTTTTTTTTTCAAATGGTCACCCTCACTTAGTCCTAACACTGCTTATTTTTTTTTCTCAATTTTCACTCATTTAGACAAGCCGGTCAACATGCAAAGCCGAGCAAATAAATGTGCAAGTAGCACGTAAGATGCATCACGATGGTCAATTCATTTCAGGTCACCTGTCCTAGACGGACCCAACCCCTGTGCTGAGTCCCTAAGTCAAATGCACATGATGCAAACAAACGTCCTATTAGGGATCCGGAATGAGTTTTTGTTCTTCTAGGTGTAAACCCTAGGTTTATTGATCTAGACCTGACTTACCCGAGCAGACAGCTCGAGNTATTTCAGGTCACCTGTCCTAGACGGACCCAACCCCTGTGCTGAGTCCCCTAAGTCAAATGCACATGATGCAAACAAACGTCCTATTAGGGATCCGGAATGAGTTTTTGTTCTTCTAGGTGTAAACCCTAGGTTTATTGATCTAGACCTGACTTACCCGAGCAGACAGCTCGAGCCGAGGGGGAGGCAGCGTACCGGGGATACAGAAGCTCCGCCGGTTTAGCAACCTATCCAACCTCGTTCTAAATTGGGAAAGACTCTAAACAGAAGAGAAGCTACACGAAGTGCACCCTTCTCCATGAGATAGAAGACTCAGAAAAAGGAAGGGATTCGCGACAGTTTATATATACAGTTCAAGCAAATATCAAAGCGGTAAAGCATTTAGCACATATATCATGGAATATGTAAAAAAATCAGATAAAGCCAAATATAACAAATGTATTAAGCTCGAATTCTTGAACTCTGAATCGGAATTCTGGGTTCGTATCCCCAGCAGAGTCGCCAGAGCTGTCACACCTCCTTTTTAAACCTACCCCGAAGGATAATGTATAAGGGAGTTTTTTCATTTAAAGTGACATTATTCGAAATAAGATTATTTATTTATTTTACAGTTCCCACTTGGGAAAGGATAGGCTTTTGGTGTCCCAAGTCACTGTTGACCCGAGGGAAGGTTAGGCACCCCCGGATCCCGTGGTTCTAGCACGGTAGCTTAAATTATTATAAATGGCTAAGATCTAATTTTTATATATGTTCCAACCTATAGTGCAATTTTAAGATTATTTACCGCCTTTAGTTATTTTTTACGAAAATGAGCGTCGTTTAAAAACGTATTTTCGGATCACGTCACATGAAATGCACCCGGATCCTCGACATATTTTTGTTCAACGTTTTTGGATTTGGATATTTAAGAANCATGTTCCAACCTATAGTGCAATTTTAAGATTATTTACCGCCTTTAGTTATTTTTTACGAAAGTGAGCGTCGTTTAAAAACGTATTTTCGGATCACGTCACATGAAATGCACCCGGATCCTCGACATATTTTTGTTCAACGTTTTTGGATTTGGATATTTAAGAAGGTAAAATTATTAAAAGCGCGCCTAAAGCGATTAGCGGGTTATTATCTTTGCGGAGGACCGTAAAATTCGCTAGACGGCGCGCCCTATATTCTAAGTATTTTAATACTAATTAAGTGAGGGCCGTATGTTAACAGTTCGCTACATCAAATTGAATTTATCAAAAGAGCCCACAATCTCTCTTGCATTGAAGAACTCAATCTCCAATCAGAGAATAAAGTTCTATATATGAGTGATCCATTTAATGTAGTTTTGTTTTAAAGAAAATAGCAAGCTTCTTTAGAGGGCAAAAGCATGAATTTAAATCTTTCAATATGGACAAACAAGCATGAGATGAGGTCGGTTCGTGCATAAAAAGCAATAGCCAAAATCAAGAGGAGAACACAGGTCTCTTATTATACCAACATATTTGAGAAGCTAGGTGCAAGCAATTATCACCTCATATGCCTTCAATGAAAGATCATACACTTCCTTCTTAAATAGAAACATTAAAATAAGTCACATTAAAACACCATTATGGGCTCTTTCAATTTTCACTTCCACGGCCTTTTTAATTCAGCTCAACTAATTAATTCATCTTCCTCCTTAAAGGAACAACTTCTGAAGTTTAAGTTTTCAGAAAGTAGTAATAAACTCAAAACTAATCTTGATAATCCTCAATATAAAGGAAAAAGGGGTACAGTTCAATACCACATTTAACTCTTGATTTTCAATCTTTTAACTAAGGACAAATACAGTAACCCGAAGAATATCGGGCTGCATTTGTCAATCAAAGGAACTTTGCTCAAATAGTAACAAACTGCCTATTTAATTTAAAAAACTAAGCTTAATATGATCAATAATATAAAATGCACCTATTCAACAATCAAACATCACAAAACATTACATATCTATAAAATTAAAGGGAACGAAGAGATATGGGAAGAACTCGGACCTTTATTGCTGCATTTTTTCGCGTACAATGACTGAAATTCTCCAAAGTACTAAACTAAAAGACGAGCTACTGACCAAAACCTGAATCGGCGCCGGAACCTCAAACGGAACCAAATCGAAGCTACGGTTCAATCGATTTCCGGGATGAAACTAATTTCTTCCTTCTTACCCTCGTTCCCCACTGTCACGGCCCTCAATTTGCGCCTGTGTGTGTTTTTTTTTTTTGGTGGAAGTGCTGCTGCTACGTGTGTGTGTGTGGTTGGAGGATGAGCAGCTCGGCTGCTTAGGGGTGTCTTTGGTTGGTTAAGATTTAGGGATGGTCGTTGATGGGGGTGTTTTCCGGTGAGTTTCTGGCCAAGATCTCTTCTGACCTTTGGAGTCTAAAGTCTAGCGTCTCATTTCTCTAAAAAATTCATGGAAACCGTGTATTCATTTTTTTGGTATATGTCTTCGAGTAATTGGGTCCTCCAGAAGATGAGATTTTGTACCGGCGGTCTATCCCCTTGTGAATTGTGGCTGATTTTTGTAGAGTGTAAAGGGTATTTTTAATGTGGAGGGGGCTATTGTGTGGAGTAAGGTTTTTTAGGGGGAACTATTTTTGGGAGAAGGTCTCATATGGAAAAAAGTATTTTGGGGGAAAATATTTTGCGGGAAGGTCTCATGTGAGGGAAGGTTCTTCCAATTCTTCTTTTTCGTTTCCAATTTTCTAAGTCCTAGAATTAAAAATCCTAAAAATATAAAATTATACTAATTATAAAATTATAAAAATTACTTAATCCAAAATTAAAAGAGAAAAATCAATAAAAGAAAAGGCGTAAAAATGGAACATTTTTTGTTATTTTTAATTTTTATAAAACAAGTAACTATCGATTTATCCTAAAAAATGTAAAAGTAAGGCATAAATGCCATGCATGATATTTTTTGTATTTTTTATGATTTAAATGCAAGAAAAATACAAACAATTAATAAAAATCTATAAAATTCCTAAAAATGGCAAATAAGTAAGAAAAAATTTATTTTCTTGGGATTTTTATCGGAGTATTTCATATAGGGCAAAAATCACATGCTTACAGATGCTACACTTCTGTGCATTTTTGCACAGGTCCGGGTTTTGAGGAGCAGCAACAGCAGCATTAGTACGAGAGTAGGCTTCCATTCTACGAGACCGAGGTAGCATTGCAGACGTCCGCAGGCCCGGCGTCTCCTCCTTATTTTTTCTTTTAGACTATTGCCTCCTTGTTTCGGGACAGACAACTTTTATGTTTCTTTCAGACCTTTGTACTTAGTATATTCTTAGTGATTCGTGAGTAATGTGACACATCTTGGGTAGAGGCTATTGTTGACTATTCCGCGTTTGATTCAGACTTATAAACTAGACCTCCGTTATTATTATTATCATTATTATTACTGAATTCTGTATTTCTTACTGATACTATAAATTATTGACAAATATGTTTATTAATGAAAAGGTAAATAAGTGGCTTGCCTAGCTACCACGAGTAGGCGCTATCACGATCCCGATGGTGGGAAATCCGGGTCATGACACTACTAATCCTTGAACTCAAGTATATAAAATTCCCTATTGATAATTATCCTACCGTGGTAATAGGTAAGAATTGAATAGCTAATTCCTTTCTTCCTCTACATCATCAATAAATTTCATATTTAGGTGTAGTACTTTAAAATTGATTAAAATACACTGGTTGTTGTAGAATCGGTTGTTTGACTAGTGTCAATTGGATTGAGGCCTACGTACTGGCTCGAGAAGTTCTGCGGTGAGTTGATATAACCCTTTACCAAAGTGGTTTAACTCACAAAAGTATGCATACAAGGTTTTGTTGAATTGGCTAAAAGAGTAAATATGTACTTAATTGAAGTGAATGAGTTCCTATTAGCTTAGAATTATTTTTTTGTTAAAGTTAGATGATTTATTTTGATAGATGTACATAAATTTTCAGATTTTTGTGTTATTCTTATATGCCATTTTCATGTTGAAATTCATGAAAAAGCAAGAATATTTAGAAATAATTTTGAATGTTTATTTCATTCTTATGCCATACCTTGCATTTAAGAATTTTAGAATAAGTATGTTTGCAAGATTTAGACTTGAAAAGTCACATGAATAAGTATTAGAAAGAAAAGATTTTTGGGAGTATCCTTTATTCTGAGAAGGGGTCATCATCCAGGCCAAGGGTCCTGACTAAGGCGTTGACTTCCTGAAACTACTTGTGCCAAAGTAGGGAGCAAACGAGCTGAGGGTCTCGTTGCTGAGAAATTACTTAGCCATGCTAAGGTATGATACATGAGCGTTGAGAATCATGAAGCGAGTGGCACCTCGTGGATTGGGCATATTCGATCAGGTTGGGATCGAACCCCTGCCGATCACACGGTGACTGAGACAGAATTAAGTCTGGATAGTTGGAACTCCCAAAGTATAAAGTGAAGTATATTTATTTATTTTTTATAAGAAAGAAAAAGAAAAGAATTTCTTTTAGAACATTCATAAACTGCTAGTATGCAATTATTTAGAATTATTCTTATAAGCTTTGTGTTTTACATGCATTTAGAACCTTTGCTCATAATTTATATGTTATTAAAGTTTCGCCCCTATTGTTGAGATTCACTGAGTACAATGGATGGTACTGACGTTCTCTTTTAGGAACCTACGTTGGTCTGCGGTACAACGTAGGAACCGGATTTGCAGGCGAGCAGGCAACGAATTAGGACTTCCTTCTCTTCCAGTGCTATTGGTGAGCTCCGCTTTTGTTCGTGGAGTATTACTTAGAGTCATCTTTATTTAGTTATTTCTTTGTTACTTAGATAACTGGCCAGGAAATCTCATGTCTTGAGCAGTACATCAGTTTATCAGTAGACGCTTCATAGACATAGTTTTTGGGTTAAGATTCAAATATTTTTTTATATCAACTTAGCAGCGATTCATTATTTACTACGAATAAAGTTTTGGAGTTAATTTATTTGAATATTTAAAATTAATCAAAAGTATTTGTTAGAGTATTGCCTTGTTGTATATAAAGTTTGGAGTTATAATAGATTTGATAAGTAGAGATGGTTCGCTCGGTCATATTTAGTGATCGAGTGCCGGTCCCAACTTGTTCAGAAAATGGGTCGTGACAAACTTGGTATCAGAGCCACAGGTTTATGGAGTCCTAGGGGTCTATGAAGCCGTATTAGTAGAGTCTTGTTTATGTGTATGAAGCGCGCCATACTTATAAACAGGAGGCTACAAGTATTTAGGAAAAATCTCATTTTTGTGATACTTCCTACCTCTAAGAAATTATCTAATGTATTCGTTTCTCCAAAACTCGCAGAAATGCCTCATACTCGCAACTATGACATCGACACTCAGGATGTTTCTCAAGAAACTATTGCTACTATTGTGGCTTAAGGCATAACTAAAAAGGCTTCAACTCATAAAAGGAAGGGTAAATCTACAAATAGGGTTCAAGTACCCCGGGTTGAACATGAAGAAGGGGTGGAGCATGATGATCCAGTGCCGCCCCAATAGTAGCTCCAGCTCAGACAACTATATCCCTAGAGGTGGGTCAGATGTTTAATGCAGTCAACAGTGTTATGGAGATGTTTAAAGCCTTTATGGCCAACTAGAACGAGAGAAGAGATGAAATTCTACCTCAATCAAATAGACAGAACAATTCTAAGTCCTCAAGAGTAAATGAATTTTTAAAGTTGAGTCCTCCAGTGTTCCATGGTTCTATAGTTGATGAAGATCTGATGTTGTGGCTGGAGGGTGTCAAGAAAGCCCTCCGAGTGAGGAAAGCATTTGATGATGAGTTAAGATGGTGGTCCGCCTACTTATGAAAAAAAATTAATTACTAATCATATATTTGTAAATAATATTGTAAAATTAATTGTTATATATATATATATATATATATATATATATATATAAAATATTTTATTTTAATCACTTATAAAATGTCACGTCCCTAACCCTGAATCCGGTCGTGATAGCGCTTCTCGTGAAGACAAGGCCAGCCGTCACATTCCCATTTCATTCTTAAGCAATAAAATAATAACTACTAAGTCTTAAACATGATAAAATCTGAAATATAAGCATTTAACAGTATAATTTGCGGAAAAACAAACCCAACACAGCCCGATACCGGGGTGTCACATTCATGAGCATCT